>QAXK01011295.1:0-13910 GCA_004335735.1 Chlorella sp. KRBP | reverse complement strand
TGTGCTGGCCCCTGTGCTGTGCTGTGCTGTGCTGTGCTGTGCCCAGGGTGCCAGTGAGGTGTACATCGTTGAGGGTGAGCTGGACAAGCTGGCAATAGAGACTGCCTCTGGTCTGACAGCCGTGCTGAGCCTGCCAGGCGGGGCGCTGCCAGCACCAAGGGACCCCACCCAGCGGCCAGACATCAACAGCAAGAAGCTGGCATGTGTTGACCATGCCGCTGCACAGCTGGCCCAGCTGCGGCGCGTCGTCATTGCTGTGGATGGTGATGGCCCCGGTTGGGCCACTGCCGTGGCGCTGGCACACAAGCTGCAGCAGGTCAGGGAGCAGCAGCAGCGCGCCGGGGTGGGCGTACCGCCGCAGGAGGTGCTGTACCTGCCCTGGCCTGCCGCCTGCAATGTGGGCAGCACACTTGAGCGCGTGACGCATGCGGCTGGCGCTGCAGGAGTGCGGGTCGACCTGGCTGCTGCAGCGAGGTGCAAGGATGCCAACGATGTGCTGCACACATGTGGGCCTGCCTTCCTCAAGCTGTACCTCGAGGTGGCACCCACAGTCCCACAGTGAGGCTGCTGCATGGCGAGCAGGCTGAAGGGTCAATGACAGTCATTGCATGTTCAAGCGTTGACTCCAGTGATGCAGCCTAGTTCGTGCTGGTCCTGAATCTGGTTTGGCTCGTGTGTAAGGCTGATCAAGGCGCATCGAGGCCATGAGCTAGCTGATCTTCTTGTTGTCCTATCGTGCATGCATACTATCTAGGCAAGGCAAGTTGTACGATCATGTCAAGTGATGCATATGTGGTGTTGTCCTGTGCACTGTCAGAAGAGAAGGTGTTTGTATTCTTGTCAGAGGCCAGCAGGCTGCGGGCCTGTTATTTGAGCGTGATGTGGTTGTACACCAGATGCTGTAGGCAGACTGTGCTAAATGTATCTTCTGCTGGATTGCGTCAGTTGCACCCTACCAGCAAGACGTGGGCAAGCCTGGGTTGCAACCTGTCTAATACACATGATTGTAGTACATTTAGCATGATGTTCGTGACCAGTGGTGCCATTCTGTGCAGGACACAGCTCTTTCGCATGAACCAGGATGCTCAGGCTGTCCACTGTGGGCATGATGTCAGCCTAGACATGTTGAGGCATTTCTGACATCTGTGCTGGGCCGATGGCAAGTCAAGAGAGCAAAGTGGGATGGGTTGCTGAAAGAGCGCAACTGAGCGCAACTTGTAAGAGAGCCTGCTTGACCTTGTCATCAACAGCTGGCACCAAGTGCTCAGCACTTGTGCACCTGGGCATGCCAGCACATCCCATGGCCAGTGGTGAAATCTTGCAACAGCATTGCAGCTGAGCCACGTTGTCACCCTTGCAGCTTGAAACAATTGGTGTCAACTGATCGACCATGCTGCATGGCCTGCAGCAATGACCGCTGGACTGATGCAAATCATGGCTGGTGAAACCCTGCAAAGCGGCAGGTCCCCAAGGCCGCAAAGTTGGACTGGACCTCTGCAGGCACCTCTAGATGTTCAAAGTCGTGACTTTGGGACAGTGACCAGACCGAACTGCTGCAATTAAGCTATGCTGCACACACAACCGATACCCATACAGTGCCCGGGTTACATGGGGACTGCACACCTTTCCGAGGGAAAAGAGGATGCTTCAGACCATTCTTGCAAGCTGCAGACCATTCCTGCAACCTTCCAACTACTGTGAGCTGCGACACCAGCTGTGTGGCACTCCAGGTGCCTGGTTGAGCCAGCCAGCTCAAGAAGCTCAAAAGACCAAACCACCGGACTCTGGCATGCGTCATGCAGGCATAAACATCACTACACACAGTGACAACAACTCGCTACACACACCCTGCTATGCTGTCTGGCGACAGACACAACATGCTCATGGCATATGCACAAAGAGGGCACAACCTGCAGGTGTGCCATTGCTGGCATGCTGACGATACATGGCAAGCTTTGCCACTGTTGCACAAGCTGTGCTGCTGGTCTGCTGTGAGCCTGAACTGAAGTCGCATTGGCCTGTGAAGCAAGCCTTGTAGGCTATGCAGGCAACCCACACCCACCCACAGCAGCACCCACAGATAGCCTCGTGTTATCGCATGAACCCCCTGTCGAAGCCCTGCCTATGGATCACAATACCATTATGTACTGTGTGTGTAGCTTGCCACAAACATGCTACCCTCCAGTCACTCTGCTCAGTTCATAAATACGTACATGAGTACCCCTGAGATGCACTCGACACAAGTTGCAGGACTTGGTTGACATGCAGGCAAAGCTCGACAAGCAACATATGACTCAAAGCGCGGACGCTGGCTCAGCAGATGGTGCAGCCGCCGCAGCACCTGCCGCGCCTCCGCGGCTGTTCCGACTGCCATGAGAGCTCCTGCGCGCGCAGCAGCAGCTCCAGGCCTTCCTCCAACAGCTCCATCCTCTGCATCACACTGCCACCAGCACCCATCCCGGAGCCCAGGCGGCCTTGTAACCTGCTGAATGCGCTGGCAGGCATGTAGCCCTTGAGACGCTGCACCTGGTCCGCATAGGAGTTCTCCAGAGCTGCAAGACGCTCCAGCAAGTTGCGCTGCCTGCTTGCAGCACAACACAGCAGGCACAATAGCCGCAGCCTGGTGTTGGTACCGCCTAACATGTTGTTGGCAACAGCACTACTGGGAAAATGGGCCATCACAGCTGCCATGGAGGGCGAGCATAGCATAGCATCATGCCTCCTGATACCTGCTGCAGCTATCTATCAAGTGGCCTGAGCAGCCATGGTTGCTAATGTGAGGGGGCAAGTGCAGATGTGAGCACTGCATGCCCTGTGCTGAAGTCTGCAGACCCAACCAAGCAGTGGCAGGGCACAAGCAGCACTTCCAAGCTCACTTGTGTGCATTGATGGCTGCGATGGTCAGCACGCTGCCGCCCGCTGCTGCTGTGACGCTGGCGTCAAGATGCGGGCTCTCTGCGTTGCCCACAGACGCCGCGTCATCCCCTGTGGCTGACATGCTGGGCCCGCGCACTGCCGGCTGCCCTGGCCACCCGCCTGACCCAGCATGCGACAACAGAGGCATGCTGTTGCTGTCAGATGGTGCTGTGCTGCTGCTGATGGACACAAAGGAGGCTTCCGACCTGCAAAACAGACGGCACATATTACGTTGGCAAGGTACACTGCAGCCCCGCAGTGCTTCAAGCTGACCGTCTGACAGGACAAGTTACCCGCATGCAGCTGCTGCAGAGACACTACGCTGCCCAAGCTTACGACATTTGCTGTGAGTAGGGACAGCCAAGCCTGCATGCTGTGGCCTGCAATCTTTTCCAATCAAGTTCTGCACCAACACATAGCAAGACGCAACACCCACACCGCCATGCCAGGCCCACCTGGGTGAGTGGTAGCCGTCTGCGAGCTCATTGTCCACCACCACCAGCTGCGCCTCTGTGCTGGACACAGCTGGCACAGAGCTGCTGAGGCGCTTGAGCGCCTTGGCTGCGACAGCTGACCCCTCCAGGCGCCGCAGCACATCAGGGTCACTCCATGGCCCACAGTCGTCCAGCAGCGTGCCCTTGGAGCGCCCGCCCAGCCACTCCGGCAGGTTGTCTGGCTCAATCCACTGCAGGAGGTCCTTGCTGTAGTCGTAGCCACAGATCTGCACATCACATGCGGCAGCGCCGGGATATGCTCACAGCGTCCAGGATGACAAGGGACACCAACACCAAAGACAGCAGGACGGCATGTACTACACCACACACCAGCGAAGTGCAAAGGCTGAAGCATGGTTGTCAACCTGGGCTTGCAGGGACGAACCCCGCCAAGTATCAGTGGTTGGGCGAGCCGTACCTGGATCTTGGAGAGTGTGCGCGGGTTGAGCAGCGGCTTGACGAGTGCCCAGATGGCCTTGAACACCATGGGCGCATTGATGATGCAGATGCGCCCAAGCATCTCTGGGTAGTTGTCCTGGTCATACTTTGTCAGCGTGTGTATCAAGCGCTTCACCTCACCAGACAGGTGGCTGAGCCCCACACCTGGTTGGCGGTCAACCACACAGCGGAGCACACAAACATGCACACATCACGGGATGAAGCGGGCATGCTTGAGCGTTGTGGTGCGCAGCAGTTACATCAGGCAAAGCAACACTGATCCTTGCTCGCCAGCGCAACTCTGGTAGTGCTGCTGGCTCCGTGCCTCTAGCTGCTTTCAGCCTCGCTCCCAGCTGCTGCATACGCTGGAACACTGCCGCTGCCTGCCTGCCACACAACCTCTGGACCACACTGCAGGCTCACCTTTGACATCCATGATGCCAAACGTCTGGTCGATCTGCCGCCCTGCCAGCCTGCTGCAGATGGGCATAATGACCTTGCCGCAGCGCTCGTACTCCTGTATGTGGAACTTGATCATGCGCTCCTCTGTTGTGATCTGCTTGAGTGTGTTGATGTCTATCTTGCCCAGCAGCTGGATGTATACAGGCCGACCCTGCACTCAAACAAGCAGCAGGGAGATACACACTGCTGGCAAGAGCCAAGGCTGGGCAGACACTGCACACCACAAGCCACCCTGACAGCTGGCTCACTGCGATCGTGTGGCTGTCATGACAACACTATGACTGCCACCTGACTCACGGCGCTGCCACTGCAGTGGACCTTGCTCCCGCATGGCACTGGGTTACTGCTGCAGATAGCTGCGTCATGCACACACATCTGCCAACCCGCTGATGCCAGTGTACTGGCCTCTGCTAGTTCAGTTGCACTAACATGCTGCTGCTGCTGCTTGCTCACCAGCTTGTCTGTTTTGTGGTAGCCCTGTGGGTATGCCATGAGGAACTGCTCTCGTTCATGGAACGCAAAGTTGTCCAGAATGGTATCCACGTCATACTCCTTGCGCCACTCCAAGGTGTCCAGCCACATCTTCATCGCCTTGTCCAGCTCATAGTTGCGGGCCCGCAGGAAGCGCAGCAGAGTATAGTAGTCTGCATGGTGTGGAGGCAGGGCGGTAGTTGGACATAGTTGCTGGAAGCACCCACCCCTCCTGCACACACCTAATGCCAGTGAAGGGCGCAACATGGTGCAATGGACGAGGCCAAATAAAACATTCGCCATGCAGCAGCTTGCGACAGGCAACATTTAGGACAGCTGCTGCAGGCCTGGCTGGATCTGTACATGCACCTGCTGCTGATGCAGTTTCTACTGGCAGCAGTTAATCCTACCATGGTCCTCCCTGCGCCAGGCATTGCGGGCCTCCAGCTCCCTCCGAAAGTTCTCAACAGCGGTTTCCTACATACAGCCATGCAGCCAATAGACACCGTGGTAATCCCACTGAAGCTCTGCCAGCACAACCTGACAACACTGTGCAATGAGCATCCAGTGCAGCTGGGGCATCCAGGCAACTGTCCTGCCACAACACATGTGTTCAACCCCACACAAGGCATCACCACAGCAGCCAAAAGGCCCAAGACTGTGTTTGCAGTGCCGACGAGCATCCCCACTTGCCTGCTGTTCAACGTTGAGGCCCCAGTCGTCGATCTTCTGCTCTGGAGGATATGGTATGTGACCTTGGAATTTATGCTGCACAGAAATGTGCTGCTCCTTTGTCATTTTTACACACAACAAGACAAGCTGAAGCTACACGGTGGCTTGCTGTTGGAGGCCAGGGAACGCTGAGTGTAGTTCTACAGGACAACGCTGAGTGTCCATGTGCGGCGGAGGCGGACTGCAAAACCTCTCAGGTACTTTCTTTGAGGGTAATGTATCTTCTTGTAGGCTGACAAGCTCTATGCCTCTGGGACTGCAGCAAAACCAGCAGGAACTTGGCTGTGCTGTTGTGCTGTGTGAGGCCTGCACACTTCAGGGCGACAGTGTAAGCTGCTTGACTTGTTGTGTCGTTCCACAGCTCTGAACAGACCATTTGCTGAGCCAGATCGCAAGTGTTGGAAAGTGTGGAGGACTTGTCACTGTCAGTCACACTGTTTTTTTGCCTGCAGTGAGCATATAGCTGCACATGCAGCCCTGTCGAGGCCAAATAAGCGTCAAAAGTGTGCAGCTGTTCAGTTTGTGTATCTGTGTATATATTGTACAGTGTCCGAGACAACTTCTGTCACTTGAACTTGGGAGGCAATTGCCGGACAGGCACGACCCTGTCAGCAGCGAGTAATATCAAGAAAACATATCATCTGAGTAGGAGAGTAGACTTGCAGCGCAGTCTGTTCCAGGTATGGCAGAACCAACCAGGCTGAGCCAGCTGTACTCTGCTGCCAGCTCTACGGTGAAATAACGAACCCCTGCTCGCACTCAGGATCCTGAATGAGTGTTTTGGGCACCGTCGTGCTGCAGGGCACTGCTGCAAAGCCCAGAACGAGGATGGCCCCGAGTGTGGCGCCAGTCCAGTTGGCTGGTGAGCGACAGAGGCGCTTAGTGCGGGCACTGACAAACTCAGATGAAATCTGAAACTTTAGATAGTGTATTTCCTGAGGATTCACAGCGCTGTGTAGTGTGGGGGGCTTGGGGCAAGCAGCTGCATGCAGCAGGCATCACTGTAGCTACAGGGTGCATATTTCTGTTCTTGACATGGGCACCCCTTCGAGCAAGCAGGCACCTTGCAGGCAGCATGAGTGGTCATGTGTGGGATGTATTACACTAATCACGCATTTGTTGATGTGCAGAGTCCAAGCCCAAGCGTGAGTACAGCAACCGGTACGTGGAGTTCTTGTATACTTGGGACAGTTCCAGGCGCCTGAAGAAGCCCATTGCTGGACCACCAGAGGGATACCAGCACCGTGAGTAAAACAGCTATAGGTGGTTTCGTCAGGTGATCTAACAGCTGTCCAGCTGGCTGCATGCAGGACACACAACATGGGGAGCAGCGCAGGGACGGGGTGCTTGTTTGCTGCATAAACAGACTTGGCGACGCTGTGGACGATACTGGGAAAGACATCAGCACATGGTCAACTCTTCCCCGCTTCATTTCCATGTCAGCACACATGCATTGCACTTGTGCTGGCGGATATAGTCCACTTCTTCAGTGTTGTCATTATTTGCGCTCCACCAGCACACACTTGCCAACAAACCCATCTTTCCCCATCCCAAAACCCTTGGCCTGCTCACAGCCAACTCCATCCATGGCCAGAGGGTGGTGTGCTTGGGTAAGGGCATCCCACCCCGTGACAGTCAGGAAGATGAGCAGACAGTGAAGACACACCGCAGGCGCATGGTGGCCAACATGAGCTTCGAGGCACAGTAAGTCCTGCAGTCAGCTAGAGCCATGCACAAAGCAGCAAGCCACACACGTGTGCAGACCATTCTTACATAAATGTCAAGTAGAAAGCTTGCATGCATGTGTCACCTGTGATTACTGCCTCCCACGACAGTCTTGTGTTCGTCTCCTGCAGTCCTGACCTGCTGTGCCAAGAGCGCCCTTCTACGGCCCCCGCTGGTAGCGTGCAGCTGTTCCTGGACGAGACCAGGCGGCGCGCTCTGCACACTCGCAGCAGCCAGAACAATATGTCCAGCATGAAGGGCGCAGGAGCCATGGTCACAGCAGAGGTATGGGTGTGGAACATCAACAGAGCAGTCACCATCATGTGCCGTCATGTTGAAGGTGCCAACACTCAAGCTTGCAACTTGATGCCGTCAGTGTGTGCTGCATCCAGCACGTTGTCCCTAAACACACCACGTTCTTCCATGGCCCTCATGTGTTTGCAGGAGACACACTACAAGTCGTGGCGCGGCCGTGGCGTGGCCAACCCCAGCCGTGGATTGAGCGAGGAGATGCTGCAGACCCTGCAGCAGATGCGCATGGAGCCAGCAGCCCAGCAAGAGCCGCAAGCCAGGAAGCTGGTGTGGACTGTTGCACCCACACCCAACGACGGCACTGACGGCTTCCTGCGTCACCGCATGTCAGACCCCGCGCTGGAGGCTCGCCCTGTCAAGGTGTGACAAACACGCGTCAATGCTTGCCAGTCTGCAAGCCTACCAGCACTGATCCTGCAAATCAGACATGCACGGCACAACACACATGTGCTTGCTTGATGTGTAAGGGATGGCATGCCTGGTACATTCGCAGCCTGGCCCTTTGTTGTCAGCATGTTGACTCAAAGGCCAGCACACTGTACTGTGGCAACATCATCAAACATGTGCTGAGGGTGCTGACTGTCTTGGTTGTGTCTGTGTGTCCTTGCTGCTTTCAGTTCGAGATGGAGCGGCCCCTCACACCCAACCTGCAGGCTTGCAGTGCTGAGGAGCGGCGTACGGCATTCTTTGGCAGCTTGCAGGCATATGCCAAGAACAAGGTGGTTGGGGACTATGGCAGCCTCAGGACAGACTCAGGCCTGCGCACACTGGCGGGCTTTGTTCGCTAAAGATCTACAGCTGCAGATTGTGCTGCTGCCAGGCACCCCCTGCCATCCTGGCACAGTACATGCTGCCGAGAATGATGCTGCCGCGGAACCCCACCTGTCATGTGTTGTGGTTGCCACAGGAGGAGAGCCCAGCCTGTGTTGAAGCATGTCGAGATGTACATGCAGTCCTGTTCGTCTGTATCATGCACAGCACTCAGCAAAAGTAGAGTATATGTTTGGCTTGCCGCTTCCAAGGTTGTTGCGCATCAGCGGCAGGCATCTATAGTCAGGACGCTGCAAGAGTCAGAGCCGCAGGCAGGCAGTTAACAGTGCCAGCATGGAATGATTTGGTGAGATAGTGGGTGTGTGTTGGGCCAGGTCGCGTCTTTCTGCTCTGCAGGTGTATTTGCCAAGCCAGTGGTTTGCTGACTTGGGCTTCCCTTATGCTTTTCTCAACACAAGGTCCTGCCACAACTTGTGGGTTGCAGTTTTTTCTGTTCGCTGGTACTGTTTTGGCAAAACTGGGAGTGAGTGTGGGCTGTATAGTCTGTGCCGTACTTGTCAAGGGCTTTGCAAAGAGCAGTGCTTTGACTGTCAGCCTGACCCGATTGTTGTGCAGAGTGCATAGCATCCGGGGGGTCAGCCATGCACATGACGTTGATACACACCCGTGATGGGTGTGACCGCCAGCACATCTGTGTGTTAAGATGGCACATGGCCTGGTAACACAATTGGCCGCATGTGTCAACCTCCTTGTCGTTAGCACAGCACTTGTGCTGCAGGCAGTGCTTTTGGGTTGGCCGGTAAAGTCCACCTGCAGTAGTGTTGTGTCCCAACCATCATCATCCAGGTGGGACCAGCCTCATTACTCCCTTGAACGTGTCGTGCGCAGCTGTGCTTACAAGTTTGCCATGACTGCAGCTTGCTGAAAGCCATGCACAGGCGATATGACCCTGTGCTGCATAGGCATGCACGATATGTTTTTGTTTGCCTGTTGAGGCACGGGAGCTTGTTGTTTGCACTGCCTGCAGGGCCTGTCTGGTTTTTCCAGGAAAGATTGGACATCAGGGTTCAAACGTTGCGTGATCTAGCCTCAAGAAGTGGCCACCATGGGACCATGGTCTTGTTGTAACACACGCAGTACCCTTTGGTCTCTGAGACTCCTGAATACAGCTGTGAGCAGCCAGTTTACATGCCAAACCAAGGAAACAACAAACCCTCCAGCACACTTGATGACACAGTGACTACAGGTAAACAATAAACTGCACTGGCAGCTACACAATACAGCACACGCGCAGGAAGATCATATGCATCACCCAGTGCAAACTGCAGGGCAGCCAGGGTAGCATAACAGCACTGCACTGGCTCTTCCACTGCATCATTTCTTCTTGGCGGGTGACTGCTTGATATCCCGCTTGCCGTCCTTGCCAGCAGGCCCATCTTTCTCGCCCTTCAGCACAATGTAGAAGGGGTTATCCTGCAGAACATCATGACTGGCACAGTGAGTAAGCCTGAACAGCAGTCTGGGGTGTGGTGCGCTGGGCATGCAGTATTCTTAAACACAGCCTTGAGCACAGAAACAACGGTTTTTGTTGCAGTGCTCTTGCTGTGTTGTACCGGAGTGTTCACCTCAAGGTCATCCAAACCAGGAAGAGGTGTGAAAGCGTCTGCGATGTTGGACAGCAGTGCTGGGATGTTGGCTCCGTGCACCTTGCTCTTGAGGGTGCCATTCTGCAGGTAAAGCACACGAACGTCCTTGTGTATGCATCATCCGCCAAGCTTCCCGAGCTCGAAATAAGATGCTGGTTTGCACCTTGTCAAGGCTGAGCTGTGCCAGCAACATAGGGTGAACAGGAGGTTACAGCAGTGGAGCAGTCCATGATAGGGCAGTGATTTCGAATCAAGCTGGTCTTCCTGTTGGCATACACAATTGTATTTCTGATATGGAAATCTTTGAACCAGCATCAACGTACCCTGTACACCAGAAACAACGGCTCTGACTTGCCCTGATGCTCTTTGAGCTGTTCATGTTGCTTGCACGCCTCTGCTGCTATCAGGAGAAATGACAGCGCCTCTTCATCCTTGCCCTCCAGCCGCAGCTTCTTGCATGTTGGAAGTATGCTTTTGCAGGGACCACACCACTCAGAGTACACTTCTACCACCTTGCAGCCTCCAGTGGCTAGCCTGCCAACAAGGTCGTCTTCGGTGCTCAGCTGGAGCTGGTACTGTGAGACCACTGCTGCCATGCCGAGTTGTTGTGTGCGTGACGTACAGTTTGATACTGTAATGATGTCGTGTTGTTGATTTGGCACTTTGATGCAACGGAGATGTTGACGTCCGAGACTGCTGCCAAGTTGAATGTGCCGCGCCAAAACCCAAGCGTGATTACGGTGGTGCTTCGTATGCGTCCATCTCATCACAGAGCATTGTAATACCTTTGCGCTAAGGCAATGACTGGCATGCGTTGGGATACCTGCAGAGAGCTCTGTCCTTGACTGGGTGCGAGTTGATCACTTGAACAGTGATCTTTTCAGGGTGATGGTGAAGGAGTCGAGGGTGCCCCAGGTCAGCCTGCCCAGTGTGGTCTGGTCTGGTCTGGTGGTGCTTGATTGGAATTCTGCAGGTGAGCAGTATGCAACATGTCACCGACCATGTGGAGCAGCAAGGAGAGAGGACAGCATCATGCATAACGTGGAATCGGCCGCTGCTTCAACAGGCCACTGCTTGCAGACAACATTACTCCAAGCTTAGGAACCGCTGGCTGAATTTTCAGGCTGCCGCATGAATGTATACAATGGCATGTTAACAAATCCAACATCGCCACATCGAAGTTACCAACAGGTGGTGCCACTTGCGTACCAACACCAACATGCGTATGCAAAGTGACCCATAGTCTCACTTGGGGAATGCCACTCTGTATCTTGACACAAGAGTGTACGGCACCACAAATGCGAGCAACCAGGCACCAGAGCGCACTATTTGTGTTTTTTCTTCTTCGGCTGCTCTTTCTGCTGCTGCGTCTGCTTGCTGTGCTGCGGCTTGTTGCTGCCTGCGGCCTGCTGCTGCTTATGGTGCTTGCCCTGCTGTTGCTGCTGCTCACTCTGGCCAGGAGGCCCAAGGAACTTTGCAGACCACTGCTGCACGTCCCCACCCACCAGCCCCTGCAGCTCCGCAGCTGCAGCCTGCTCCACTGACCCCACACTGCAGTGAAGCAAGGCTGCCAGCACCTTCTCAGCATGGCCACCAACTAAGTGTTTGCACTGCCCCTGCAGCACTTGCTGCCACAGCTGCTCAGCAAACGAGCGCGCAGCAGCACCCTCAGGCCCCTCACCACCACCAGCCAGCAGCAAGCGCCGCAGCGCTCTGCTGCCAAAGTAGTGCGTCAGCAGCGGCTCAGCAACGTCGGCACCAGCATCACTGCTGCTGGCACCTTTGCCCTTCTTGCCCTTCTGCTGCTGCTTCCCACCGCTGCTGCTGAGCGCCTGCACATCCTGCTGCAGCTGCTGCACCAGGGCTTGATGCACGGCCTGCACACCTGCCTGGTGGTGTTCCCACAGCAGGCCCCCAGCAGCACCACGAGCCACCTCCACCAGCACTTCACCACCCACTGGGCTCGCCAGCAGCTGCACAGCCTGCTCAGCACACAGGCCCAACAGGCCTGCAGCCACACTGTCTGGACCAGACCCCAGCAGCTCCTGGCGCCGCAGCAGGGGGTCCTTCTTGCTCTCACCCAGCTGCTTCGACACCGTGCCTGCATCACTGCTGCCATTGGCCCCGTCAGGACCCTCATACCCTGCTGCTGCCCCATCCTCGCTGCCGCTGCCACCACCACCACCATCATCCCCACTGAGCCCCTCCTCAGCTTCATCAAAGCCGTCGCTGCCCTCCTCATCCTGCTGCTGCTCAGAGTCACCCCCTGCATCACCCTCAGCACCAAAGTCGGGCTCCTCCTCGTCCTCATCGAGGCCAGCCCCTGCTGACCCGCCTGCTGCTGCTGCAGCAGATACCAGAATGGTCTTGGCTGGGGGGTGTATGATGGCATAGATAGCTGGTGGCAGGTAGCGGTGGCAGTCTGGGGCCAGCAGTTGCATCAACACACGGTGTGCATGCTTGTGGGTCAGCATCTCCTCCAGGTGGCCCTGCACAGAAGCACAGCATGACACAGCACCTTGTGAATAACAGCGGTTGACAGCACTCGGCACAAGGCAGTGTGCATGGCTGGGGAACTGGGCAAATGCAAACATGACAAGATGCAGACATGACAAGAAGCAGCAGACATGCAGGTATCAGTGAAGCTGCAGCTCTCAGTGTTGCTCGAGTGAGCGGACGACACTCATCAATAAAATCAGTCCGCCCGTCGTCAAATGCATCATCACAGAGCTGCAGCTTCATGACACACAACACATGCCAAGGCACAGGGCACACCCCCACAACATAGCAGCAAGCAGTCCTTCAAGCAGTCAACACGACAGCACACACCATAACAAGCCGCCAACACACACACACACACATGGCCTGGCCTCTGCTTCAGCACTAGTTGTGGCTTCATGACCACCTTCACACGTGGTGAGGGCGTTCGAGAAAGATAACGCAGTTGTGTAGACATCACTAGCAGGACGAGGTGGCCAGGTGAACACAGCACGTGCATGTAAAACACGACCACAAGACACTGGTGCACATGTGCTTGAACTTCTTCTAGCCAAAAGGGACATGTTTGACCCCTGTCAGGCTTGGTTTGTAAGGGTTGCAAGAGAGAGCACCGCCACCACACCACAAGCTGCAAGCCACCACCAGTGGTGCCTGCACCAGGGCTGGCCTGACCTTGAGCTCCCCCAGGAGAGTCTTGCCCGTCAGCGCTGTGTCATCAACCACAGACAATGCAGTGGCCACCACAGCATGGCCCCACTCATTCTCAGCAGTCTGCCACACAAAGCCTGCAGCACACATACAGCAGCAGCAGCAGCGGCACACCAGGCAATGAGTGACGCAGCACACCAGGCAGCAGCAATGGACCCCCCCCCATCCACATCAGTACACTGTGCTGGCCAACTTGCACCCTGATGTGGCACATGTACTCTGCCTCATGCAGACACTCCCTGGAAAGCTCACTGGGGACACCCCTTGCACAATGGTCAACCACCCCCTGCCTGCCAACCACCACCCTGAGCATGTTGTGCTTGACGATGGCTGTCCCCAGCGGGTGGTCCTCACCCTTCATGCCCTTCACCAGGCGCTTCCTGTCTTTGGGTGTGCCATATGCCAGGGCCATGGCTGCAGCAGCAGCTCCATCATGTGTGTGCACCAGCTTCAGGGCGTTGCCTCCTGTGGCTGCCAGGGTGTCCACCACATCAGCAACCACACCCCTACAGGACAGCCAGCCAAGGCAGCAGGGCAACGGGTGACATGGACAGCAGTACCTGAATGGCAGTGCACATGAATGCTGGCAACAGACTGTGCTGTATGGGAGATTGCTTCTCGGACAGTACAGCATGAAATGAATAACAGCTGAGGTGCAGTTTGCAGCTGCTTGAACGATCAACTTCACCAGCCAGCTCTCAGTGGTGCTCGAGTTGAGCGGACGACACTCATCAAT
>QAXK01011280.1:0-15046 GCA_004335735.1 Chlorella sp. KRBP | reverse complement strand
GGCAGCTGCCAGCTGCTGCTGCAGATCTTGTTGGGCCTGCTGCAGCTGTGACAGTGCTGCATCGCTCTTCTGCATCTGCGCATCCGCCTGCGCCTGCACATCCTTGCACTGCTGCCGTGCCAGCTCAAGCTGGTGCCGCAACTCCTCTTGGACACCCTCGCTGGGCGCGGCTGCTTTCTGCAGCGCAATGGCCTGCTGCCGCAGCTGCAAGGAGCAAAGAAAATGCAGATCAGCAACGTCACCCATCGTGCTCTTGAGAAAAGACCTGTCTGGATCACTCACACAACAGCTTTGGGGCGTGCTGCATGCTCGCAGAGCATGGCATGCACACACATTGTTTCCAAATTCAAGCAAGGTAAGCAACATGCACATCAGCACACACACCTGGTCGTTCTCTGCCCTCAGCTGCAGCAAGTCCTGCTCCAGCCGTTGCACCTCTGCCACCTTGCCTGCCAGCTGCTGCGTCTCTGCAGCGAGCGCTGCTGCCTGCTGCCTACACGCCTGCTGGAGCTGCTGGCACTGCTCCATCAGCTCTACCTGGCTCTTCTCAGCCCCATCTGCAGCTGCTGCCTGGAGCTGCTGCAGCTGCTGTGCAGCTGCAGCTGCGCCAGCTTGCATGCTCTCCAGTTGCTGCTGCAGCTGCTCCACACGGTCCTGAGAGGGTGCAGCAGACAGCTGGTGCTGCAGCTGCTGGACCTCAGCCGCATCTGCTGCAGCCTTTGCCTGCAGCACGCTGACCTCCTGCTGCAGCTGCTGCACCTGCTGCTGCAGGGCCGCTGTTGCGTCTGATGCCTCTGCTGCCGCAGAGGGGCCCTGTCCTGCCTCCCAAGCCTCGCCACCCCTGAGCACCGCCGCATACGACGAAGCGAAGGAGGGTGCTGCTGCGGCCTGCCTCTGAGCTGTCTCAAGCAGCTCCTGCATCTCCGTCAGCTGCTGCTCCTTAGCTGCCAGTGCCTGCTCCACTGCCTTGCGCCTCTGCTCAGATGCCTTGAGCTCATCCGCCATGCTGCTGATCTCCCACTTGAGGTGATCGCGGCTGCGCGCTGGTGTGTTGGGGTCCACGACACATGACACACCGTGCTTGGCTGCCACAGCCAGAGCCTCTTGGTACTGACCCTCCAGCTGCTGCAGGCTCTGCTGCAGCTGCTGGACCTGCTGCCTCAGCTGGTCCGCCTCAGCGGCCTGGGCCTGTGCAGCAGACAGCTCCTGAGCTGCAGCTGCCTCAGCTTGGGCATTGCGTGCTGCTGCCACGGCTGCTTCCTGCTGCTGCTGCACTTGCACCAGCAGCTCTGAGAGCTGCTGCTGCAGCTCCTGCTTCTGCTGCTCCAAGTGCTTTTTGCCCGCAGCTGCTGCGTCATGCTCCTGCTGCATCTGTGCGTGCTTTGCAGACAGTGCCTGGAAGGAGGCCTGCAGTGCAGCTGCATCATGCCGCATGCCCTGCAGCTGCTGCTGCATGTCTGCAGTCTTGTCCTGCATTTGCTGCAGGTCCCCAGCAGCAGCTTGCAGCTGTGACAGAGTGGTCTGGCAGGTGTTCAGCTGCTCCTGAAGAGACTGCACAGTGGCAACTGCAGCCTCATGCTCCGCCTGCAGTGCCAGCAGCTGCTCAGTAGCGGCGTCAAGCTGCTGCTGCAGCTGGCCAGCCTGGGAGCTGGCAGCCTCAGACTCTGTGCGCAGCTTTTCCAGCTGCTCCAGGTCGCCTGTGGCTGCGGCTTGACCCGCTGCGAGCTGCTGCTGCATGGCCTGCAATGCAGCATCACACAGAGCAGCAGGGTGGCAGGCACAGCGTGGGTTTGCTGAGTGCTTGCACATCTATTCCTTGATGCATGGCTATCTTATGCACAAGCCGGCCATGTACTGTCGTGAAATTGCCGTGTTGAGGGGTGTTCTTGGTCCATGAACTGGGACGAAGACCATGTACCGTGTGATGCGCTGCATTTCGATCTCACTCCTCACCTTGATCTGCTCCTGTGCTGCCTGCACTTGGTCCTCCAGTGCTGCCTTGTCCTGCTCTGAGTTGTACTGCAACTCGCCCAAGTCATTGTAGGCTTGGTCAAGCTGGGACTGTAACGTCTTGAGCTCAGCCTTGTGGGACTGCCAGCACACAAGCGCAATTGCACAACAGCAGCCGGGCAGTTGATGTGGTGCATATTGCTGAGATGGAAGGCCTTATGTGATGACCTGCACCATGACTGAGCATTCACTACTATATTTGGTCCAACCAAACTGATCAACACATCACAATGCACATGCTGACAACGTCCGAGAGAGCTGCTGACTAAATGCAAACTTTCCTGTCTGTTGCTACATGTAGCATCTGACATGAGCCGAGGCACACACCACACCAGAGGGCCCCTCACCTCCTTGAGCTCGTCAGCCTTCACTTGCCATGCCTGGACCTCAGTGGTGCTGCTGGCCTTGATCTGCTGCAGTTCCTCCTCCCTGCTGGCCAAGGCCTGTGCCGCATCAGTTGCAGCCTGCTGCTGCTGGGACAGCTGCACCTTGAGGTCGTCAGCCAAGTCCTACATCAGCACAACATGAACATATTAGTTTGCCAAGGAAGATTCCACAGTTGCCTAGTGGGTCAGTGGTGCGCCTAAGTGCCATGCAGCTGCACACAAGTCGTATCTTCTGCCAGGGTGTACGGAGCAGAAGCGATGCACAGCACATCCCATTCAGCCCACCTGCAACTGCTGCTTGCTGCCCTCCAGCTCAGCTGCTTGTGCCTTGACTTTGTTGAGGTCGCCAGTGATGTTGTCCACACGAAGCTCCAGCTTCTTCTTCTCATCTACAGCTGACTGCATGTTGCCTGCGAGGCGGCGGTTGTAGATATATATAGGGAGAGACAGCAAGAGAGAAGGAAAGAGACTCACTGTGACAGTGTGACAGAGTCAGAGGAGAAGAATCCGATGATACAGAGTACAAGGCTGCAACCTCATTTTATGCAGATGGCGCTGAACTGCAAGCCACAATTCTGCATGCGTGACGTGCTTATACCCACCAGACACGCGTGCCGCTTCTAACTAGTTCATATGAGTCGTTCATGAAACATGTAGCCGCCATTAAACCGGCTTACCCTGCAAAGTATTGCAAAGGTCGTACAGCTCCTGCTGCTGCTTCTCATTGTTGGCTGCCCTGGTTGTTGCTGCATCCACCTCCAGCTGCAGGCACTCCTTCTGGTGTGACAGTGCCTCCACCTGCCTCTGCAGCTGCTGCTTGTCGGCGTTGAGCTGCTGCTCCTTGGAGGCGCCTGCGGCCCGCTGCTCCTCAAGCTTGAACCGCAGGTCTGACAGCTCCTCGTGGGCCTTGCTGATCTGCTTCTGCAGCACCTCAATCTCTGGCAGACGGCCCTGCAGACAGAAGGTGAACAGGGTGCATGGGTGGCAATAAGGCAAGCAGTTATGACTGTGTGCAATAGTGCGGCAGCAGAAGTTTGCTGACGCAGAATGGCAGGATGTGTGTACCCGTCGTATGATTATATGAGGTGTGCATGGACCCAAGTTTTTCCAAAGCTAGCTGCCCTAGATGCTCTGCTTTGATAGCTAACCAACCGCCGCTGCCAGCTGCTTGCTGGGTTGCCAGTGCTTGTGGTTGGTGCCAGTGGTCTTGCTCACCTCAGCATGCACACGCGCCTCCTGTGATTTCTGTAAGGCTGTCTTGGTGTTTTGCAGTTCAGTCTTGGCTTTCTCATGCATCTGCTGCAGCTCAGAATGTGCAGGCTTGAGGGTAGACAGCTCTGTGTCGGCTGCCTCCTTGTCTGCCTGCAGCTGCTTGTGCTTGCCTGTTAGCTGGGACAGCTCATCAGCCAGCTGCTGCTTGTGTGCGCACACCTGCAGCATGAAGGCGACATTGTCCCCATACCCTTTGTATATGGTTGTCACAGCTTTGCAAGAAATGCATGCATTGACCCAGTTGCTGTCACAGTGAATCATGAACCTCAAGGGGTCACTCACATCATTCTATGTTGCTAGCATCTGCCGCACCTGGCTATGCTCCTGCTGCAGGTCCTGCAGCTTGCTGTTCAATTCGTTCGAGGAGGCTTCCAGGCTGGACAGCTGCTCAGTCAGCTCCGTCACATTGCCTGCAGCGCAGTAGATTGCCAAAACAGCTCAGCACGATCATCCGTGCTCAACGTCATGAACAGAGTGTGTCATTGCCACAGGCTGCCTTGTTGTGCCTGCCACCCTGACTTGTCCACAGCAACATGCTGGGGCAAGTCGTGCTTCAAGCAAGCGCGGCTGCCAAGCTGTGCGTGTCACATTATGACGGGGCAAGGCACACCTTGCAGCTCATCCCTTGTGCTGGTGGTTGTGGCCAGCAGCTCCTCCAGCTGCTGAAGCTTTGTCTCCAACTCCTCTTTGTGCTTCGTCAGTGCCGCCTCGGAGGACTGCAGCTCCTCCAGCTGCTTCTCAAGGCCAGTGCACTCACCTGCACCAGAACATGGCAACAGTCGGATGGATGTGATGTAAAGCTAATTGCATAGCATGTATTCGGTTTCTGAGAGCAGACACCACATGCATTATATGGCCTTGCCTTGTGCCCATGTGCCCCGCAATGCTGATACATGACGAGGCAACTGCAGGCAGCACCTGCAAGCGGGCTGCAGCTTTGCTCTCCTTCGTGGCATATGATGGGCTCAACACTAGCTGTGTGGACTGTAAACAAGGCAAACCCTCCCATGCAAGCCTGACGTATGTGAAGTGGCGACGTACTTGTCTTGGCCAGCAGGTCCATCTGTGTGCGCTGCATGTCCAGCTGAAGGCTCTTGTACCTCTCCTCGGTGCCTGACAGCTGCTCCTTGGTCTTGTTCAGCCCCACCAGCAGCGTCTCCCGCCGCTTTTCAGCCTGCCACATATAGCAGCACAGCACCAGTGCATAGCATGCACAATCATCACAAGGTGTACGAACAAACACACATACAGAGTCTGACGCTCCTTTTGGTTGCCTGGCTGGCCTCATCAGCATGTGGTGCGGTACTGCAGGATCTCAACAAAAACACATACACGTACGAAGGGGTGGTACGCAGCAGAGCAGAAAGCTGCCTCCTCAGCCCCGCGTGGTCACCTGTGCATCCTTCTTTTCGAGGTTCTTCTCCAGCAGAGTGGACTTGCTGTTCAGCTGCTTCAACTGCCGCTCCAGGTTGGCCTTGTCCTGTGCAGCGGCAAGCACCACACCACCACAAGTTGGGTCACCACTCCACAATCCAACTTCTTGGCTTCCTGTCAGCACCCATAGCGCATCCTTCACGCTGCTTTGAGCCGCCATGCTATGCACAACACTTGCTGCCTTGCACACTCCACCGACGCATGTCCACTGCAACTCCTGAGACTATAGGGTGCACTTCGCCGCTAGTGGTGTGCATTTTGACGCAACAATTAGTGGTGTGCATAGCTCAGTGCTCACAAGTATGTCGCACTGCAGTTCGACATGCTGATGAGCACTGAGCTTTGCACACCACCAAGTGATGTGTCAAGCACACCACTGGGCTACACACACGCTGCACAAACACAGCTGAGCGGCCAGACTCGCACGGCCCGCCCCAAAGGTATCAACACAGCTCACCTGCAGAGCCGCCTGCTTGTCAGAGACAGCCAGCTTGAGCTTGGCCTCCACATCCTGCAGCTTCTTCTTGGCTGCCTCTAGGTCCTTGGCAGTCAGGTCCTTGCCCTTCTGGCCCATCTTGCTCTCCTGCTGCAGCTTCTGCAGCTCCTGCTTCATGGCTGTCAGCTCCTGCTTGTGCTTCACCCTGCACAGCATTAGCAGAAGCAGCAAACCCACACATGAAACTGTACCACAGCATCCAGCATGTGTTGCGGTGCGGCGACAGACAGCACGATGATTAGGACCACAATCGATTTCTGAAGCACGTGGACAACACCCAGGTCTCTTGGAGTGCTGGTACCCACATCATGCGCCCCACACACCTGCCAAATGCATACAGGTAGCACACATGCCTGCTTGACTATTTAACTCAACCATCTCAACACGCTATGGCGCGGTGTCTATGCTGTCCAATGCATCAAACAAGGCAAACACTGCTGACACACCTGGCCTCCCTGAGTTCCTCCTTTGCGTTGAGGACCCCAGCGGCCTCAGCCAGCTTGGCCCTCATGTTGTCCATCTCCTGCTGTGCTGCTGCAGCAGCTGTGCTAGCCTCTGCCTCAGCAGTACGTGCGGCCTCCATAGCCTTATGCAGGAGCTCGTTGGTGCTCTCCAGGCTGGACTGCAGCTGCTGCACTTCTGCCTCTGCTGCGGCCTGCATTCAAGAAACACACCACAGCCATGAGGGCCATGGAGTTACAGCCTGCTGCAGATGGTCTACCTGTGCTACCTGCTTTCAAGCAGCACTACAGCAAACTGAAGGCTACTGGTTGCATGCAAGACCGCCAGAAACACAAATACACTCACATTGAACCGAGCCCTCCAAAACCCACCTTGACAGCCTCCAGCTCTGCCTGCAACTTCATCTTCTCTGCCGCTTCCTGCTCCTGCAACTGCTGCAGCTGGGTGGCTGCTGCCTCCTGTGACGCCTGAAGGGCTTTTGCAGCCTCGTCCTTGGCCTCTTGCAATGCAGCTTCTGCAGCTTCTGCTGCCGCCTGCTGCTCTGTGGCTGCCTGCTCAGCCTCCTGCTCCAACACCTCGACACGTTCCTTGGCAGCAGCAGCACATGCTTGGCTCTCGCCTGCACAACAGACACAACATAGCATGCATGCTGAACAAAGCACATGCCCCAGAAAGCACAGACTCCGCTGCCTTGCATGGTCCTGCAGTGATTACCATGCTATAGATTGTGAAGCTGACAGGCAGGAGCAAAGCGCTGAAAATATGAATGCACAGTGCTTACCCAGCTGGTTCTGCAAGTCCTCCACAGTAGCAGCAAGCTCCGCCAGCTGCTGCAGTTGCTGCTGAATGATACCATCATGCTCTGCCAGCTGCTGCTTCAGGTCCTCCTGAGCTGCTGCTGCTTGCTGCAGCTCTGACTGTAGGCTGGTGATGGCATCTTGGTGCGTTGTCTGTTGAGAAAAGCACGGCATGACAAGATCAGCACCATCATAACGCAAAGTTGCATGCCTAGACTCATAGACAGGAGGCATCAAAAGGTCACAGAGGGAACATGGTGTTTTGGGCTTCAAGATCTGTAATGGCTCAGCCCTGATTTGCGACAGGCAGCTCTCACCTCCAGCTTGGTGCGCTCCACAACCATCTTCTGGATCTCGACAGCATGCACCTCAGCCGCCTTGTGAGCCTCATCTGCGGCAGCCTGCTTTACCTGCTGCAGCTGCTCCTGCAGGTCCTCTACAACCTTGTTTGCAGCATCAAGGGTCTCCTGCAGTATGAGCAAACATGGCAGGGCTTCTGTACAAGCAGAGTCACTCTCTTACCTTGTTGAACAGCATGCAGGTAGGCTCAGTATAATGTCGGATCTTGCTGACTTCCTTGGTGTAGCCGATCAAGTCAAAAGCACCTATGTAGTGGAGTGCTCCAGGCAAGCAGTGTGGCTGCGAAAGCTCACATTTCACCAGGCGTACCTTCATATCCTTGACCCTGATCTCTGCCTCTGATGCCCTTGTCTCTGCCTCCACAGCCTTGTCCATGGCAGCCTTGAGCTCCTCTTCCTGCACATACAGGCACAGCATGTTGACAGGGCATGGTCAGCACAACATCGATGAGCAGCCGAGTGCGCCAATTGGTTTGCTGCAAGCTTCTTAAGCCAGAGCTCTAATAGGAAGTCTACACACAGCATGAAACATGCAGGCATATTCAAATGGGGTCCTTGCATCAGCAATGCAACCTGATGATACAGTTTGGGGCAGCTCAACTCCCTGCACCCTGCTCAGCTTCTGCAACATAACCTTCACCTGCTTCTTCTGGTAGAGTGGCGCCCTCTTGCGGCTCTCCAGGTCGTGGATGTGGTCCTCAAGGCGCTTGTTGCAATCGTACAGCTCACGTGCACGCTCCTCACTGCTGTCCAGCTTCTCCTGGGCTGCCTGTTGGTCCACAGCACAAGCCTACTGAGTTAGGCACCATAGTGTGAATGCGCAGCATCCATTACGTGCCATACATACATTTCCATGCTGCTGGGCACGTGTGAGACTCTGGGGAAGTATCTGCTTGAGCTCACCCTCGTTGCAGCCATTTGCAAAATAGTGCAGGGCAACAGACACGATGCCTGCAGCTCTGCCTGTGATGAGGCCTGCTCCGGCTCACCTGCAGCTCCTTGGCAGTGGCCTCCAGCTCTGCTGCCTTCTCCTTGAGCTTGGCCGCCTGCTCCTGCATCTGCTGCTGGTGCTGCGTCTCGCGGGCTGCCACCATTGACTGCTGGGTTGTCTGTACCTCCAGCTGGCCCCGCAGGTCCAGCAGGTCCGCGTTCAGCTTCTTGAGCTGCTCCTTGAGTCTGCTGTTCTCAGCGGCCTGCTCTTGCAGCTGCACGCTGAGCTGCTGCTCTGACGCCTCTGCAGCACACTCAGCCTCCTGTGCAGCCTGCTCGGCAGCTGCAATGGCCTGCACACACAGCAAGGCAATACAAGCATGTTGCCTTAGCACATGGCAGCGTCTGTGGTAGAAGACGTCTGACAGAATTGCAGATACAAGGCGGAGCACCTGTGCTGCACAGCCAAAGAAGCTTGCGTAGATCTGGCCTTGAACGGGCTTGGCAACACATTCATGCCAACTGCACAGGGTTTTACATGCAGACAGCAACCACAAGTCGGCGTCATGAGAGCCCAACACACCTCCTCGGCTTTGCTTCTGCCTGCCACTGCCTCCTCCAGCTTCCTCTCAAGCTGCCTGTTCTGCCAGCGTGCTTGCTCCAGCTGTGGCATCAGCTGCTCCTTCTCTGCAGAGAGCTGATCCCGTTCAGCCTCAGCAGCAGACCTGGCATCTGCAGCCTCCTGCAGCTGACCTATCACAGACCTGCAGCACGCAAGCAGCATGCAGGGTCAGCACATCACACCCTAGCAGCAATGCTCAAGTAGCCCAAGAATCTTGTAATCTGTGCTGATGGGGGCCGAGGCTGACGGATTTAATTCGTGGCGGCCATAAGGCCAGATCCCTTTCAAGGCCACCTTTCTCGTTGCAGAAGTATTGGATGCAGGCCTAGCCGAAGTGTGTGCGACAGCGCATGGGCCGACAAGAGCACCCAGGTGGCCTCAACAACTCACTGTTGCGCCTCCTGAGCCTCCTTCAGCTGCTGCTCAGCATCTGCCAGCTGCTGGCAGCTTGTTGCAGCCTCAGCCTCCAGCTCCCTCACACGCTCTTGAAGCAACTCCACAAGCTCGTTGTTCTGCACAGCCAGAGAACAAGGACACAAGCATGCGCAGTCACCACAAAGGGCAATGCTGATATTACGATGCCTGATGGAGGGGGCTGTTTGCTGTGTTGTATTTCAGTGTCTGTACAATGTAGGCAATGTCTTGTATAGCCAGTGTGCTCACCTTGGAGCAGGCAACAGATGACTTGCGCACGTGGACAGAGGCAGGCAGCTGTGGCATGCCTTCGTCACTGAACTCGTCATCAGCCTCTGTGATGCCCTCCGATCCTGCAGGCACAGCCCACCAAGGAAGGGAGTTAGCCACGCACCCAGATGGTCCTTTACCTGCGCCTAGCAGGGTCGTGTTTGGTGCTGCTGGGCGGGAGGCTGCTGGTGCTACATCTGTATCCACATGCAGCTTATGAGGACAAGGAGACGACTGCGCAAAATGCCTGGGGGCTGTCTGCAATGTACATGTTCGTTTTGATCCAAAATGAGCTTTGCTGAGTGTCATGGAGAGGCAGACATGCGAGGACATGCAGGAGTAAGGTCTGGTTGGCCTACCTCCTGCGATGCTGTGGCGTGCGTTCTTGCACAAGGGCCCCTCAGCATCTGCTTCTTCGTTGATGGCTGACATCAGCATGGCGCTGGCGTCCTCCTCCAGTGTGCTCAGAGCCTGCAGGGGCCGCTTGCGGTTGGATGCGTCTGCAGTGAACACAGCGCACAGGTGCATTGCTTGCAGGTCCAGCCATGTACAGCAAGCCAAACAGACAGTGAACACAGGAGCATGGCAAGAAGAACGAGCTTCAAAAGCACATGTGTGGCCGTTTATATGTTTCACCAGGGAGAACCATGTAAAAACTTCCCCATGTACCTGCCAATGGCGGTGCCCATGCAGACCTCCCAGGGCACCATGTCTCGCGCCTGTTGTTCTTGCGGGGCGCAGGGTCCTCCTTCTGCTGCTCGAACATGATCTTCTTTGCCACCTCAACCTGCACAGGCCAGCACAGCGCAAGCATTGCGGTGTGACAGTTATGCAGGCCTAAGGGTTGGGAATGTTGGAAGTAGCAGCCTAACACAAAGACCACAGAAAAGCGTCAGATAGAGCCAAGCATTGCGCACCTGCTTCTGAGCCTTCTCCCTCTCTGCTGTCTCCTGCTCAAGCTTGATGCGCATCAGCTCATTGTCCTGCTCTGAGCGCAGCAGCTGTGCACGCAGGTGGCTGATCTGCTCCTCCACATCAGCGTTTCTGCACACGGCGACATCAAGGCAGGCGTTCAACACACACGGCAGGCGTGGCATGTAGCACAAGACGTATGCAGGAGCAAAGTGAGGACAGGCAAGGAGCTAGCATCAAGGCTCAAATGCTCCAGAGATGGACGCTGCAACCAACTTCAGCTGGCAGCCAGAGCCACGTCAGTCACCTGTAGCCAGCCACTCACCCGCTCGTCGCAAGGGCCTTGCGCAGCTCCTCAATCTCCTTTGCCTGCCGCTTTAGCACTGCCGCGTCAGACAGCACCTCGTTGACCACAGCGTTGTTCACGACACGCTTGGCACGGCAGGCGAAGCGCAGCGTGCTGTGGCTCTCCTCCACATGGCAGGCGGCGGGGGTGATGTTGCAGATGATGGCTGTCTTGGCGTTACCTCCAAGTGAGGGCTGCAGGATGCGCGTCAGCTTGGAGTCACGGTAGGGAATGTGGCCGCCTGTGCAAGGTGTGACAAAAAGGGCACCAGCGTGAGTACAGACACCACCTTCGCAGCGAGATTGGTTGACGTTAGGCGCTTATCACAGGGCACCAGTAAGCAAGTGAGTACAAGGAGGCACAGCACATGCTTTGGTGACCCCTGACCACAGGTCTTGGCCATGCCTTCACATGGTCTCGTCACACACCTACTGCTGCTGCCCCCTCGCTCAGCTTGTTGATGACATTGCCTAGGGTCAGCAAGCTCTTGTTGATGGCTGTGCCCTCCTTCATGCGGATGCCCTCAGCACCAGTCTTAGCCACGCGCTCTGAGCCAGCCAGGTCGACCAGGGTGAGGGTGGACACCAGGATGGCCCCAGCATCCACTGCTGCAGGCCCCTCCTCTGCAACAACGTGGGCCAGGTCCCTGGAGCGGCTCTCAATCACCTGCGGGGCCAAAGGGCGGGGCACAGGCAAGCTTGACAACAACAGGTGTGACAGCGACAGGCTGCTGTTCAGGTGGGCAGAAGTGACAGCATCTACTTCCTGGTTGGCAGCTGTGACACCCTGCCACATCAAACTGATCGACCTGGTTGTTGCAGACGTGGCCACTTTGAATCCATGATGGTGGGCACAGCTGCTCACCATGCGGAAGACCGTGTGGGACCTGCTGCTGCCCTCGTTCATCTTTGTTGCCCCAATGTGCCTGTTGGCTTCGCCCTCTGACAGCAGCTGCATGACCTGCTCCACTGACACCACAATGTCCTCTCGTAGGCCAGCCACATACACACCACTCTCCTTGCTTTCATGGATGGGCAGCTTCAGGTTGTCTGGGGCCAGCAGATCATTGATGTCCTCGTTGTAGAGCTGCATGGCACAGCAGATATTCATTACAATCACAGTACAACTGAGCAGCAGTGCATAGACGTGCAACTGACTGCTGTTGCTGTCACTCACATTGGAAGCAGCATGCATTGTGTGGCCAGTCCAACACCGCATGCCAACTCAAAGACCTGGCTGTGGGTGTCAACTCTCCTCAGCATACACTTGCTATGCCCAGTGAGCCGTGATCAAACCCTGGTCCTTGCAGATTGCACTGAGCAGTATGATCTTGCAAAAAGGTGATGGCATGAGCATCCCCCCTAAAAGCATGCACTGCACAGTGTGGATCTCACCCTCATCAAGAATAACTGGCTGCGGTCCAAAGTCACCGTATAATGCTGCAAACGTGCCAAAACTAGGCCAGTTGCTTCAATCATGCTCCAACACCGTACCTCCATGTAGGACACACGCAGCAGGAACTCCCTGTCTTGCGAGCCCTCAATCAGGCTGAACACCTCCTGCACTGCCATGGGGATGATCCCTGGCTCATCGGGCGTGCCCCGCATGGTGTGCGTTTTGCCACTGCTGGTTTGACCATAGGCAAACACTGTGCTGTTGAAGCCGTGCACCAGCTTCTGAATGAGGCCCTGGGTTGTGGTTGCATAGAGCTCTCTGGTGGACTGCTTGGGGCTGAAGATGTGGTCAAGCATGTAGCGCACATCACGCACACGGTCTGGCTCTTGCGTGGCAGGATCTACTTGGAACATAGCATTGTTCTCGATCTTCCACGAGAACCCCTCACTCTGCTCCTGCCTGTTGAGTGGCCGTACCCGCACACTCACACTGCACAAGGACAACAGCAGTGACAGTTTTGTGGAGTGATGCAGTGCTGCCGCACGGTCAGGCAAGAAAGCTATTGCTTGAACATTTGACGGCATCACCCACCTAATGTTCTCCATGGTGCAAGGTTTCAAGCACCAGAGGTGCTGCTGCTGATTGCTGTGTGCAGTTGTTGAGCTGCCTGCCTGCTAGCACTGCAGTGCGTCCTGAGAAGACTGACGTATGCTATAAAAGTATCCTGCTGAAGTCATTGCTGTTTTGAGGCCCGCGTGTGGCTCACTGCAACCAACCACGCACACTGCCTCAGCACTCTGTTCCCGCACTCCCCGACGACTTTTGCGAATCACTTGAAAACAGTAACGCCTATCTCACATTTTTCCAGTTACAGACGTCCGTTGGCTTGCATGCGGCTGTCGTCAAAATTTGAGTTCAGGGCCCAGGGTTGAGGAGAAGGATTGCCTTCCTTGATTCCGCGGGAGCGTGACGGGTTCAGAGTTGTTCCAACTGTTAAGTTTGGTATCAAGGCGCACGCCTTCGGGCAGTACACCCTGAACTTGCCTTGACCCGAAGACTTCTGCAGCAACAGCAGCAAGATCTCTGCTTTGTCCTGCCCCCTTGGGGCGTGCCTTGCACTCGCAAGTTGTCAGCAAGCAGGTACCCTGTTCATCAGAGATTTCAACAGACTTTGGTCAAGTTGACAGCATCATTGAGAGGAGCACCAGCAGCAGTGCTGTAACCAGGGTGTACAGCAGCAGTAGTAGCAGCAGCAGCCATGGCAGACTATGAAGACGGAGGAGGGTAGGCGCAACAGAAGCCCTACTGACACGTCATTAATCTGATCTCAGACAGCGGGAGTAACTGCCGGTTGGTGTTGTGCTGCAGGCTGGATGATGGTTTTGGCATGGATGAGCCTGTTGATGAGGCCATGGGGGTGAGGCAGCAGCGCTCTAGCCTGGCCGCTCAACAGACACCAACAGATCAGACGTACTCATCTTGATACTGGCTTGTGGCTTTGCTGCTCGACACAAAACAGCAGCATCCGTACCCACCAAACCCAGCTTGTTTGGTTACCATGTCCAAGAACACCCACACTGCCTTTGCGTGGGGAGCTCTGCATCAAACAGCATGCACATCACAGCTGATGCGACGCAGTTGAAGAAGTGCCACAACCACTCTGTGTGCACTTGTATGTGCAGGACGGCGAGGGGATAGATGAGGATGCAGACGGCGCTGGTGTAGACATCCTGCAAGATGGTGATGCACCCAGCCAAGGGGAGGGCCAGCAGCGGAGAGGTGCAGACCGCATCACCACCCGGTACCTCACAAAGTTCGAGAGGGCCAGGGTTCTGGGCACGCGTGCACTGCAGATCAGGTGCGAACCAAACAGCAGCAGGCTGCCAGGGCATCAGGCCTGCGTACAACCTGGCTACAGCAACCACTTCACAGTCCAAGCAATGCTGCTTGTAGAAGTGCCCCAAGGGCCACAAAGCAGCTGTCAAACTGCATCCAGCGGTGCCTGAACACAGCACTGCAGCCAGTTGGCTGCCATGTGATGGGTGCCAACAACGCAGCTGATTCTTTTTGCAAGTTGCTGACAGCTGCAGCTTGGCTGGTTGATATGTCGGCAGCAGGCTCGCGTATGAGCCTGTATTTCATGTTGCTGACAGGCTTGGATTGCTTTGTGTGCTGCAGCATGAACGCCCCTGTCATGATAGATGTTGGCGACGAGACTGACCCTCTAGAGGTGAGGTGCAATGCTCACTGGCATGCCACTACCGCAGCAATGATTGCTGTCAGGGTGAGGCAGTGGCACTGATCAGTCAGCACTCCAGAGCCAGTGTGCACCTTTGCTTGCCTAAAAAGACAGGTGCCAGGCCAGTGCATCAAGGGCAGCACTGTAAGGACACTCAGCCTCCCAAGGGCTGCATTTATTGAGACACCACCATCGCTGATAAGTATGAGACCAGGCAAAATCAAGGCACTTGTTTGCTTGCTGGTGACGGCTGCTGCGAGCTGCATTGCCTATGGGCTCTTCTTACAGGCCTTTGTGGGAGCGTGTTGCTATGCATGCTGAAGTTGCGGCGGTCGCTGTCATCACTCATTGCGTGCTGTCACTGGTGGTGCAGATTGCCAGCAAGGAGTTGCGGGAGAAGAAGATCCCTTTCACCATCCGGAGGTACCTGCCTGACGGAAGGTATGTGAGCATCTCTGCAGCCGTTTGACAGTGTGCCATCAGTCAATGAGGCTCTGAGCAGGCTGCAGGCACATACGCCTGCTGTCTGCTGCGGAGCTATCGCTGTTGCTGGTGCTGTCGTGAGTACGTGGCACAGGATGGCGAAGGCTTTAGCAGTCCTTGTGTCTGCTGCTGATGCTGACGCCGCTGACGCTGCCCCTGCTGCTGCCGCTGCTGCTGCTGCTGCTGCTGCTGCTGCTGCTGCCGCTGCCGCTGCTGCTG
>QAXK01011276.1:0-21110 GCA_004335735.1 Chlorella sp. KRBP | reverse complement strand
GGCATACTGGCCCTGTGTGCAAGTGGGGCTGTGCAAGAAAACCCTCTCGTAGACTCTAGTCTTGAGGGGAGAGTGTTGAAGCTGCAGGGGCTCTTGCTGTGACGCTGGTGCACATACACCGCCAGTGTTGACTGAGGGTGTGCTGCTCATGTGCATATGTTGATGCCTTGCTCAGCTTTGAAGCCTCGGCCTCAGCGTCTCAGCCGGCTGTCTGTCCCGGTCAAAGCCTGGGTCCTTGTTGAGCGACACTGCGCTGCTGATGCTGTACAGAACTGCTATATCTTGGGGAGGACTGCGGCAACGCCTTGGCAGAGCGCGTCAACAGCCAGTTTTGTTGGGGCCCTGCACCCCATGCCACCCATGCCTGTGAGCCCTCTGCTCATGGCATGCTGTGTCTGGCTGGGGTTATACAGCAAGGGTATCATGGTGACTGCATGACTGCTGCGCCTATTGCCATTGGACGTGACCTTTCGAGCTATTAGATTACTGAGTTTCATGAGAGTTGGGAGCAGCAGTGTCTATCGGGGGCCTTGTGTGGTCTGAATGTTGTGTAGATGCATCAACCCCCTCTGGGTGGGTGTGCAGGCTGTCCTTGCCAAGACAGTCATTGTCAAACGGTTTGGCTTGGTGTGCATGAATGACTGGCTGTTTGCAACAGTGACTGTCCACTAGGAAGGTGTGTGTGTGTGTGTGTGTGTGTGTGTGTGTGTGTTGGTAGGCTGTGTCTGAACGTGCAAAAAAGAGCGCTGGGGCCGTGTGCCTGACTGTCCGTATCCGTTGTGCCATGCAACACGTGTGTGGCGCTCCATGCATGGCGCCTTGCAGCTGGTGAACTACTGCAGTTTGCGTACGAAGCAGTGTGCAGGGAGCCTGGCTGGTGCTGCTGCTACCTGCGCTGACAACACGGCTGTCGCAACTGCAGAGCATTGTGCTGTGCTGGCGGCGGCATCATCACAGGCACATCAGCAGCATGTAAGATCGGACACGTCAGCAAACATCACGAGAATCCTCCTTCTATTATACATCATGACAGTGCTCCTTCTGCTGCCACAGACATCAAACCAAACAAACAATCGTCAAAGTGGCACCAGTCGCCAGAATCCGTGTCAGCTGTCATGGGCAACCACAGACAACCACAGGCAACCACTGCTCTTCCTATTACAGATCTTTAGAGGGCAAACCTCAACGCGCAAGTGACGCCATTTGCACAGTATCGGCTGCACAGTATTGGCTGTGCAGTACGAGCAGCACAGTGTGAGCGGGACACACAAGGTGATGGTCTGCACAGGGAGGCCAGTGACCTGAAGCAGCACTGGCATACTCTGGACGGTCACTGCCTCCTGTACAGCATCATAGCGCACTTGCTTCCGTCAAAAGCAATACCATCGTACTGCCTTCTGTACCTTGCCAGGCGCAGGAGCCTTGCAGTACAGTCAGCTGCAACACGAGAGCAGGACCTGCTCCCCAACCCCTCCTTTTAATTGCAACACACCAGCGCAGTCACAGAAAGCACGCGAGTCTGGACAAGGTCCGGCAATCCAAGCTGGACGCGACTGTTCAATGTGACAAGTGTCACAGACCGAGAATGTCAGCAGGGAAACCCCGCATGCTGCCAGGAGCAAGGTGATGGTATGCAGGCCGAGCAGCGGCAACGGAAGCAAGCGTTGAACTGAAGGCTGCAGGCTGCATACAGCCGTCACACCACCCTGACAAGCGTGCAAGCTGTCCCCCACCCCTGCCCACCCTGCATCCACATCAACTGTTAGCACAGGCCCAATGTCAGCACATTGGAGGTCGGGCACAAGCTGTCAAAAATCAACACCCAGGCCAGCCTGCAACACCAGCTCTGTGCAGCAGCAGCAGCAGCAGCAGCAGCAACAGCAACAGCAACAGTGTCTGGCACAAGCCTCAAGCACAGCACAAGACCCTGCCCAAAGCACACAGCATTCACATCTTAGCACAGGACCTGCAGACAGCACATGGCACTCAACACTCATCACACTCAGGCAGCACTAGCTGCCGCCAGGGTCATACGTGCAGCCGTGCTGCACAGCCTCTCCCAATCGTGGGGCGGCTCGCTGCACACATTCCCAGTGTCCACACACACGAACGTGCATTGTCTCTCACGAGCGGGATTGCCAGGCCAATAGGCATTGGCTAGTCAAGGGATGTACTCACTCATACACGCCACTGCTGTGTCACACAGGCCCATCCTGTAAACAAGCACATTCTGCAAAGCCGTAAGTTGCACACATCGAGGAAACAGCACCCTCCAATACATCATAGGGCAACATGACACAATGCTGCGGCAGTCCGGCCATTTCTGGCCACAGACAGCACTTCAGCTGCACAGACTCCCAGAACACTGCCCACACACTACGCTGCAAGCTGATTGCAGCACCCTCACACCCTCGGGTGAGGAGGTCATAGGTGGAGTGCAGGAAGTTGCAACCCCTAAAAAGACCGCCATGGAGCTGCCAAGCAGAGGTCAGCTACAATGGTGGTCAAACAAAACTGGTGACTGTCAGAAGGACAGGCAGGATCCACCCAGAGGGTGCCTGCCGATATCGATCCCACAAGCCGGCAGTACATGCACACAGTCCCCAGCCTTGTTGATACACGAGGGCAACGCACCAGCACACTTGCTGGGTTATAGAGAGACTACAGCAGCCGCTGCATATGATACTCACGTCTCTCAGCAGAGCACCCACATACAAGCGAGTGATGTGTCATTGATACCCGGGATGAGGCACTGTACACCCAGTGGATGACAGTAATTGTGCTGCCAAAGAGCACATTGGACAATACATAGGGCAGTAGCTGCAAAATTGGCCATATCACACCCAGCTGGTGGCCGTGGGTGGCAGGAGTGGCTTGCTGCATGTTGGTACAAACGACAGTTGCTGGCCAAGCACTGCAGCTATCCTACTAACCCACCTGGTTGGTCTCCCAACCTACAATTCAAAGCTCAACAAGGCATATCTCGGCCTCGTATCTGGTGCTGCTGCGCCTGCACGAGCTCAAGCCTCTGGCCCGTCCACAGTCTGCTGCTGTTGTTGAGCCTTCCACGCAGCCTCATGCCACGAGCAGAGCAGTTCATGATCGAACTTCATTTCCTCCCACATCATCAACTGCACTCCTGTGGGCAATTGTGGCCTGCGTTCCATCATCTTGTCGAAATTGTGACCTGCAGCCAGCTCGCGTTTCAAAGACTCAATTCTCCGTGAAAGCAGGCCCATTGCCGCACTGCTGATGCTCTCGTCAGTGAATTCATCCATTGAGCCCATACTTGCAGCTTTGCAAGAGACAATGCGCCGAGGACATGATAGACGGTTGGCCTGTGGCAGGCTGGCCAGAGAGAGTGGCGACTTGAGAGACAGCATCTTGTAAACTTGCCTAGGAGTCCAACCTTAACCTGCTTTGTTGATGCTGTGCTGCGCTTTTGCCCTCATTCAGACAAGATGCCGTCCAGTGTTATCAGTAGCCACCCGCAACTGTCAGTTTTGAAGCTGCTGCCAGGTATGTCTGGTAAGCCCACAGCTTCAGCAAAACAGCGTATTCAGGCATAAACAGCATACAGCAAGCTCACAGAGACTCGACCAGTACACCTGATGGGACAAATGTCCACATGTGGACATCTTGCAGCCTTGGCCTATGCCAGCTCAGCATCCTGCACGCAAGTACCATGCATGTCTCATGTGCAACCACTGCAAATATGTTGATCAAACAGTTCCAAGCCCCACTCAGGCATACGAGCTGCCCCTGCGTGACATGTATGCCAAGCTGTCAAAGCCCTCAAAGCCATCCTGTGGCACCACTCCATCCAGTGTCTCCTGCACATGGTCGATCGTCCCTCCAGGCAACAGGAGGCTGCTGTTGGCGCCCAGGGGCAGTGACAAGCTGAGGGAGGGTGCCTGTGGGAGTGCAGCAGCACCGCCGCGTGGCTGCTGCACATGCGACACAGTGACGCTGGCGCGCTGCTGAGGCACCCTGGCGAGCTGCAGCTGCCAGTGTGCGTCATCTAGCTGCTGCTTGACGTTCTCCAGCTGTTGCAAGAAACCAGGCATGCATCAGGCAGCACATATGGGGTGAGAGTGTCAAAATCTGATGCACACTATGGCAAGGAAAGCACTGCGCATGGCATGTGCTGTGCAAGTGGGAGGGGTTGGAGAGTTCCAAGCTTTCCAGGCATGTCTTTACTGGCCTACATGCAAAATGGCTGGCCCTGCTCCCTAGCAAGTGTATCCACCAAGGCATGTCACTGTCTGCGCACAGCATGTATGCGCTGCATGCCACTGTCCCCATGCATGAATGCACACTGTGCATGGCATGTATGTCTATACGATGCACTGGCGGACCACACACACTCCATGCACTTCAGGTTGACCGCATGGTGTCGCATTGCACCCTGCTCAAGCTGAAACAGTTTTTGCTGCTATCAAGCAGCAACTGCGGGGCTTCAGCTGTCCTGGACACCCACCTGCTCCTGCAGGCGCTGTGCTGTTGTCTTGAGGTCTTGCACCTGGGCCCTGAGGTCCTCATTCTCCTGCTCAAGCTGCACAGTGTGCTGCTGCCTGCGCGCCCTGCTGCGTGCTGCACTCTCCCTGTTCTTCATCATACGCAGCTCCTGCTTGGCCATCTTGTCGCCTGTCCGCTTGCCCTTGGGGCCGTTGCGCTGCAGGAGGGACACGCAGGACACAGCTGCTGACACAGCACATCAAAGTTTGACGGCACGCTGGCAGCAGTCATTGCACTGCATTGTCAAAAGGCATGAGGTCCGGTGCGCAATGCACACATGCTGCATTCTGCCAGGTCATTCTCAGATAGTGGTTCTCCAGCATGCTGCTGCCTATATGCCATTGCAGAGCTGCAACAGCAACACTTGCACAATCCTGACTGTACCAGGGCTTGTAGAAAGCAAGCATCGGCGTGCTATTGGTACGTGGCACTCCTGGCTGTATTTTGCAGTCTCAAAGTACATGAAGCCAACGAGTACACTGCTGCAGCTGCCAGTTGCTGTCTGCAGGCCATACCTTCTTCTGAGCTGGCTCTTCTTCAGCTGAAGCTGATGGCTCATCATAGGAGTCCCTTGGCATATCAGCATAGGCAGCCTGCGTTCAATCACAGCACGTTGACTCTTATCCAGGCACGAAACGTTCATCCCTGCAACAGCATGCTGTCTCCACATACCAATACTTCTGTTGTGCTGCTGCATGTTGGCTGCAGTTGTGGGTGTGCTACAGCAGTACAGGAGCAGCTGACGTCAGGGCAGAATTACAAACCACTGATTGTTTCACTTTGTGGGCTCTCACCTGCCACAGCTGTGCAAATGGCTCCATGCTTCCTGCCTGGGGTGTCTCTGGGCCACCATGACTCCACCGGTTGATGGGGAAGACCTGCTGCTGCTGCTGTTGCACAACGGAAGGCATGGCTACAGGCTGAGAACTGTAGTACATGGGTCCCCAAGGACTAGGCTGCTCGCTCTTGGGGGCGTTGGGGTAGGCAAATGCAGACATCATGGTTGTTGCACAGGCAAAGGGCTGTTGCCGAACTTGAAAGTCAGGAACAATAAGTCGCCACTGCAACTAGAGTCGTGTGATGTAATCCTAAAATCGTTCATCAATTTTCGAGAGCCCGACGTTTACCTTGTAGCATGGCTTGCAGCTACAGCATGTCATATTCGAGGTGTAGAGAGCTGTAGCGGTGCCCACTCCGATCAGAGGCAACCTTGTATGTTTTGCATAGGGCATACAACAGCTCACTGTGAGCAGTCTGATTACTATCGCGCATCCTCGGCAGCATTCCTGTGGGCTCCTAGCAATGTTGTGGGGATGCACTCCACAAAGCTGGTGTGCTGCAGCAGATGTGAACAAGATGCCTGCCGCACCATCAGTACATGGAGCATCTTTCTGCCTGAAATATGTTGTGCCTATCAGGCGTTTACTTTTTGTCATGCCACTGATGGCGGCATCGAAAAAGCAAACCCCAACCAAACAGAAGTCCTGATGGGACAGCAACTGATGCGTAACCACTGTGCCAACAAGCCGCTGGCTTGTACAGGACCAGAAAGATGACATATCAGCATACGCAGACTGTGAAAAAGGTCTCAAGCTGAACACATAAGCCACACAAATGCCTGCACATGGCACTGGCAGGTTGTGTCCATACCAACACGCCTACCCACTGGTTCAAAGCCCAGTGACAGCCTGCTTGGGTCGCCTGTACTTGCATTTGTACTTGTTGCCTGCCACAGCAACCATCACACCTCCTTCACATGCTCGCCTTGGCCCTGCAACCCCTCCTACTCCTGCTGCTGCTGCTGCTGCTGCTGCAAGTGGTAGGCCTGCATGCGGCTGCTGAGCAACAACTGCCCCTGCATACTCGGAGCCAGCCGCACTGTACGGTGCCGCTACTGCTGCTTTAACGAAAGGCGCCGCAGAGTCAGGCGGAGCAGCCACTGTAGCAGCTGTAGCAGCCATGCTTGCACGAGCAGCACGTGGTGGGCTTGCTGGCACACCTGCTGCTGCATCAGACCACACACTGTCATCATTTGTAGTGATGACGGTGGGCCGTGGTTGCACGTACGTCTTGGGTCTACTGCGCGCGGCCAACCTGCTACGTGCAGCTGCTGTCTGCACTGCTGCAGGCTGGGGCTGGGGCTCTGCTGCTGAAGCTGATGTCAGAGCCATGTTGATGGGCTCCTCTGTAATTATTGGCTCCTCCACAGCTGCTGCAGGTGCTTCTGACGCTGCATGCACATCCGCCACATCCCCTGCTGCTGCTGCAGCACCGGTGCTGTCACCAGCCCCCGCTTGCTGCGCTGGGCTTTCATCAACCACCACTGAGGTGACACCCTGACCTGGCTGGCCATCAGCTGCTGCTGTTGCTGCCTGACCAGGCACACCCTGTGCAGCGATGTGCCCTGTCTCCCAGCCCCTGCCATCTGGGCCGATCTGTATGTTGGCCAGCCCGTTGAGCAGCCATAGGCCCAGCCCAGCGTCCTTGGTGACCGACACGTCCATGATGTTGCCGCCGCCCACCTGCATGTTCCAGCCTCGGTCCTTAGCAGCACCAATGCCAAACAGGTTGCCTACGCCCAGGCCATAGTAGTTCTTGTCCGCTGAGATGTCCATTGCCACTGTGCCAACGTCAACATGCAGACCTGTTTCGCGGTTGAGGTCCACGTTGATTAGGCCAGGGGTGACTCCTGACTGGTATGGGTCATAGTACCCAATGCCATAAGGGTCGTAAGCACCCATCTGCTTGAGGCCACGCCCATGTCCTGAGCTCTTCTGTGATTCAGATGGGGTTGTTGCTGCTTCTGGACCTGCTGCTGCCGCATGTTGTAGCTGCCTCGCACTTGCGCTGTTGGTGCTGGCAGAGGCTGTGGTGCCTGCTGCTGATGTGGGGAGCGCACAGACTGCAATTGAGGACGACACAGCACGATACAGTCATGCATGAAGATGGACGCATTGAAAGGTGCCACGTGTAGATGCGTGGCATGTTTTGCGTGATGCCTGAGCCTTCTGCATTTTGATGTGGCCCATGCAAAAGTCACTGCAGCAGTGATGATGGTTGGCTTGACAGCATTCACGTCACGGCTTGCGCACGCACCTGTGCTGCTGCTGAATATAATCAGCGCACACCAGATAGCCATAAGCACTTCCGGCCTCTTGTGGGTGCTGCTCCATGCATTGTGCTTTGGGCGGGAGTTTGCCAGAGGAACGGCTGCATAACTTCGCAGCCGCATTTGTAAGGATAATGACATCAATGCAACACTATGTTTGTATGAAACTTCATCGTCGTCCTTGGAGGAAGGACGGCGGCGATCCGTCGCTATGCTGCTGCTCGGCTCGAGAGCATTGAGGCTGGACACGTTGTGGTCTATAAGACAGCTGTAATTGTTCGATGTAATGTATCAATATCAGCGTGTTTGTATTCTTGAACAACGTCATCATGAGCTCGGATTATGTAATGTCATGACCACAGGCCCAGGCCAGGCCAGCTGGCCCAGCTCAGCTGAGCTGTGCAGGAGCCCAGTGATGGGAGTGTGCCCCAGGTGAGACCTTCATCCCTGTTGCTCAAAGATAACCACATTTTTTTTTGCGTTCTTGAATTCTTGCGATGGCCCAGACAATTGCACAGGAACAGTGGAAGCCACTCATCAAGTTACAGCTGCACTCGCAAGTGCAACCCAGTTGGTCATTGGATGCTTGACACTGGCCATGCAACACAAGTGGCCATCAAGCTGCAGAAAGTGCGCCGAGTAGGTGCTTATGCAAGCTGAGGTGCCACAACCAGACGGGATTTTGTTATGTTCAACAGGTGTGTGACAGAAGGCCACAAATAGGCAGTGTGGATGCCGCACCATCAACATTTTGTATGCATTACGACTATGAAGAGACTACACCATGCTCCTACGATGCAGATGCAAAATGACTTGTGCTGCCAAGGTAGTCACTGCAGTACCAAGTGATGTACCCAGCGCGCAAATACAAGAAGAGGAATCACTGTGCTGTTGAAAGACACACAAGCTGCCAGTGCCTTATGGGGGTTTCCATCAGGCCTGTGGCCTCAAAGATGCGAATGGAGATGCAAAGGAGGGGCCATAGCCAGCATGAGAAGCATCATCAACACTTTGGTGCTGGCAGATGCCAGCAACGGCAACAAGGCAAGCAGCAACAGCACCAATCAATCATCAACCAACAACAGTCCCCATCTATCTTCTTCACCCTAGGTTTGCTCAAAACAAAAATAGCCAGCACAAACAGCACAGGACGCCAGATAGGTTACCTGCTGGCTGCTGCCACTTGGTTGGCTGGTGCAACAGCGTCAACAGCAGGTGCAGATGATGCAGGCATGGCTTCTGCTGGAGGCGTCTCTGTGTTCACCTGGCTCGCTGCTGCTGCTGCTGCTGCTGGCTGCACTGGGTCAGTCACCATCTCAGCTGCTGATGCTGGTGCTGGCGCTGCTGGTTCAACCTGGGATGGTCCAATCAACGCATCAGCAGATATGTTTGCTGCGCCTGCTGCTTGCTCCAGCTCAACAGGGTCCATCGCCACTCCCGGAGTTGTTCCATTTGATGCAGCTGCTGCTGCTGTTGGCTGCACCTCAGCTGGTTCAGGCACCAGCACGGCACTTGTGTTTGCAGCAGGCTGCTCCAGCACAGCTGCAACCTGTATGCTGGTTGCTGCTCCAACTGATAATGTGACTGACGCGTTGCTGCTCTGCTGTGTTTGCTGAGTGCCAGGTGCAGCCATCAACACTTCACTGCTTTGCTGATCCAGCTGAAGGTCCGGCCCTGTTATGGATGCGTTGCTGCCCTGCTGCGTGTCTGGTACTGTCACTGACAATTCATCACTGCTTAGCTGTGGTCCTGTTGTTGGCGTGTTGCTGCCCTGCTGCTGCGCCTGGCTCTGCTGCTGCGCCTGGCTCTGCTGCTGCGCCTGGCTCTGTTGCTACGCCTGGCTGGCCTGCAGTGTTGCCTCATCCAGGGGGACCACAGGGAAGGGCACAGGGCTGGCGAGTGGTGTGAGGGCAGCTGAGGGTGCCTCCTGCCAGGCTGGTGCTGCTTGAGCAGGAGGCTCAGGACTCACACCTACTGCTGCTACTGTTGCTGTAGCAGGTGAGGGTGATGCAGCTGCAGCTGCTGCTGCAGCCATAGCTTCCGCAGCTGCTGCCAGGATAGTGTTTGGCTCCCCCGAGGGTGCTGGTGCTGCTATAATTGCAGGGGATGGCATCCCTGCTGCTGCTGCTGCTGCTGCTGCGGCTCCTCCCACTGGTAACAAAGGTGATGTCAGTAGTGCATCAGCTGTTGCATTGGGTGCTGCGGTTGCATTGTCTGCCACTGGCTGTGTTGCATTGCTGCAGTTGAGCTGAGCCCATGCAAAGCCCAGCTGCACAATGTACCTGCACAGACAGGTAGGGGGACGTGGCAAGGTGGTGAGTCACCCATGTGACGGCCACAGTAATCAGTCTTCTGAGTTAGCACAGCATACCATATGTCATGGACGCACTTCAGCATGTGCTGCATGCAGTGACTGCACGTGCAGGGCAAGCCTTGGGACCTGACTGCCACTCACCGCTTCTTGAAGCCACCTTGGCTTGCTGGCAGGGGCTTGCCCTCATAGCCCCTCAGTGCTGCTATGTAGGTGTTGGGCCCCGGGGGCAATGCCACACCCTTGCTGACGCCCGCAACATCAGGGAAGCCCCATGAGCAGTAACGGCCCCTGCAGACAGTGCAGGCAATGCAGTGTGGGCAAGCCAGTGCAACAGGACGTCATCCTGGGTGTTAGTGCCAGGCATCAAACATGCATGGGTGTTGGATTGTAAGCAAGGTAATGTGTGGTGCCCCTCAAGCCCCTCAAGCCCCTCAAGCCCCTCAAGCCATAGAAGGTGCTACCTGAGTAGCAGTTGCTGCGACCACTGCGGCATGTGTGGTGTGACGCATGCCTGGGGCTGCATCAACCAGCCTGTATGGCATACACAGAGCTCTGTCCACACGGGACGCCACAGCAGCTGGTCCCCTGCAGGACTCACCTGTTCGTAGTGAAGTTCATGAAGCGCGTGATGTGGTCCCACTGGACCTCAGCAGCCACAAACACCTCATCACGGTACAAGGTGCAGTTGTAGGGGAAGTGTGGCCGCTTGGCACCAAACAGCAGCACGTCCTCATCGGTTTTGTAGTACCTGCCATGCCTGTGAGCAGTGCAACGATGCAGGACAGAACAGCCACAGTGTCAAGCCTCGGATGCATGCTGCCTTGGTCGAACGTGGCTTACTGGAAACGTCACATCACAACAGTTGATAGCAGGACTGCAGTGCAGTCTTGTGACCAGTGGGCAGTCTGTGTGGCAGCAGGGCACCAGCTGTACAGGCCAGCACAGCTGTTGCAGGGATTGCACTGAAGCAGGCCAAGCATGATCACAGTGACGTTTTCTGCGTGCTGCAGCTCACCAGGCCTGTATGCCCTTGAATTCTCCGGGGTTGTGCCATGCACCATCATAGTACCACGCCTTGTACATCGTCAGCCTGCTGATCGGGCCAAACCTCCTGTGTGCCCAGCTGTCGTCATGCCAAATGGAGTCCGGCAGGTTTTCCTGACCATACAGGCTTGAGTTGGAGACCAGCGGGTCAAACCTTGAGGGCCCTGCAGGACAGCAGTACCCATGTCATCAGCACTGGACTGCAGGAGCTTTTTGGGTTGCCTTCCCAAGCCGAAACGTAAAACATAGAATCTCTGTCAGACGTTCTGCATCGCTCACCTGCACATCCGTCTGAGAAGCCTGCAGCTGCTGCAGCTGCACTGCTGACCCAACATGCCACCAGCAGCAAGGCAGCTGCATGTCTGCAGTTGCTTCCTTCCATGGCATCCATCACCTAGACATAAATATGGTACTTGAGCTGAAAGCATACCCACGCAAGGCACCCTTGGCCTTGAAACATCCAGTACACAACGCCCTGGGCCGCGGGGCTAGGTTCAGGCATTTATCCGAGCTTGTTCGGTGCACCATATCGGTAGCTATGACGACTTAAGGACTTGTGGCGTCCCTGCATATGTGTCTCCCCCGGGATCCCTGAGAGGCCAAGGCACGTGCATGTTCATGGCCCTCGCAAAAGCATGCGGGATTGAGATCACTCACAAGTTTAGCAAGAAAAACAGGCATATTTATATTACGCAGTTGCTCGGCTGGAGTGGCCACGTGCCAGTCCCGTGGGCGACGGGAGTGTGCCCCGCGTGTGCCTTGCTTCAGCAGCTCAGTCACTCCCCAGCCACTCCTTGCCCGGATCAGTCACGATCGTGCAATCGACTGCTTTACCTCACGTCATATCCGCAGCCTGGCCAGTTGTAAAGCAACAGCCGCAACATCAGCAGTGCCTCACTCGGCAGCAGCAGTAGCAGCAGTTGCAGCAGCAACCCCCGCAGCAATATGGCACGCACTCTCCTGCTGATCTGCATGCTGGCATGCTGCGCAACACTAGCACTTGCTGGTGATCGCATCCTGCCGACAGTCAGTGGGTCCTGCAAGGACTCCTTCAACAAAATCATCAAGGAGCAGTATGCAGATGACAAGGAGTGTGCATCATTGATCCAGAAAGCAATGAGCACTGCACCAAAGACCGATGCAGACTGCCCAGGGGGTGCTCAGGCCGGACCCGGGTCCAGGGTGCAGAAGTGCATGGCAAAGAACCAGGTAACAGGGTGAAGAGACAATCAGCACTGCCTGGGTGACTCATGCAGCTGCTAGCATTTGAGGCTGTTGGCATGGCTGTTGCTGCCATTTCATGCCTCCAGCTGTGCCGGTGCTGTTGTTGACACCGCTTTATCGACCACCATCTGCCACTGACCTTGTGCTGTGCATGCTGTGCTGTGCTGCTGACTGCTGTGGCCTTTGTGTGGCTCACAGAAGACAACATCTGAGTGGGTGTCATTCATCAAGAACTGTGAGATCCTGAACGTCAATGAGGTGAGCCAGCTGCAGCAGCAGCAGCCATATGCAGTCACAGCAAGCGTTGCACACAAGCTTCCAGTCGACCAGCCCAGCAGATGAGCCCCCTGGCCACCAGATCAGCCATTTGCACGTGTCCCTGTGTGTACGACAGTCGCACCACACAGCTAGATAAAAGCATTGGGCTTCCTGCAGGTCTCAGCACTGTCATGTGCAGCAGCTCTGACAAGTGTGTCCTGGGCAGCACACAAACAAGTTTGTATCAATTTCCAGCAGCTGTTGCTGAAGATGCAGCAGGCCTCTGACGCTGCACTGCTGCTCTGTAGCCTGCTGTGCGATAGTAGCAACTGATGTCAGCAACTTCCTTCAATTAACACATCCTGCATTTGCCTTCCGGCTGCTGCTGCTGCTGCTGTTGCTTCTGCAGCGCACTGGGTCTGGTGAGGCTGAGAGTGCTGCGCAGCCTAAGCCCTCCTGCTTCCCTCGCTTCAACAGCCTGAAGCAGTTCCAGCAGTACATGGGGGCCACCAGCTCTGCCAGCTCTGCACGTGCAGGGGGCGCCTTGGTGGCTGCTGCAGCTGCAACCTTGTACCTGCTGCTGTGAGCTGTTGGTGTGGCTGCCTGCCTGCCTGCCTGCCTGTCTGTCTGTCTGTCTGTTGTGTTGACGGTGTTGTGAACCAATCGACTGTGTGGATGGGGGATGGCGTGTATGGTGTCTATGCACTCTACTGGCCAATGCCTCTATGGGGTTTCACGGTATGTGAGAGAGGGACCACTAGCTCTTGCAGTAGCAAAATGCACTGGGGTTGTGCGCACAGGCCAGCGCCTGTTGTCACCTGACCAGTGCAGGTCACGCATGTATACAGTCGTCAATGCCCCAGCCTACTCGAGTAATGTGGTTTGATTGCGGCCTAAATTGATTTTCCGGCTGTTGCGACCTGTTGGTGACTCACCTTCTCCACTGCAACAGCTCCTTTCGTGTTGCTGCTGCGGACTAGTCAGGACTGGTCTTTGAGTCACCCGCCCTGGCTGTTGTTCAGGTGTGGTTTCGTACATGTCGCCGTTGTGCTTGTTGGCCGCACCAGAGTGCTTCTTGAATGTTGCAGCCCTTGCTGTGCGTGTGTTGTCAGTGTGTGTGGCGGGGTGTGTTGGCTGGCACCAGGAGCCAGCCTATGGCCATGGGCTCACCCCAGCAGCAGCTCTGCAGACCCATGCTCTGTGCCGTGGGTTGTAAGGGTCGTTCTTATTCTGGGGTTATTTATTGCCTTCTTGTAATGATCGACAGCTACATGAGAAAGTTTGTTTCTGGTGCTCAGCAGTAGGCTGTACCGGACAGTGCCAGCGTGGCTCACGTCAGCTCTGGGCCGATCGGCAGGCCACCATCCTGCAGCGCAACGCACAAAACTATTATGAAAATTGTCCTGAGGTACTGTGATAGCTGGTGAGCGTAAAAATGCCCAGCGTGACGGACGCGGCACTACTGCTAAATGACATCGCTGACCGCGGCCTCTCTACTTCTCTTATTACATGCTACTTCCCAATCTCAGACATTACTGCGACAAGCAAACACTCAACAAAGCTTTTTAGCACCACCGCGAGGTTCCTGAAAGCTTGTGGTCAAACAGCTATTCTTGGTGGCCGCGTCGAGACTGAGCCAGCTCTCCTGAGCTGTACCATGAGCAATAGAACGATACAGTTATTGTTTGGAGTGCTGGTAGCTGCTAGCTGGGCAGCCTTAGCAGCAGCAGAGTGCCTACCCGGCGACCTGCCCTGCTTTTGCACAGAAAAGGGCGGTGAATGGCGAGCACTCAAGGCCCCACTGAAGCCAGTATGTACATATAAGTTCACGCAGTGGGTTAACGGGAAGGGTAAGTGCGTGTCTGCAAATTTAGCTACGGCCCTCCTTTGACCTCCTGCTGACTGTACCTCTGCTGACAACCAGCTTGGCCGGGCAATAACATACTGCTGTGCCCCAGCCTATCCCATGTCAGGTCTGCAATGCATCCTTCAACCTCTTAATCATGCGGTCATTCTATTAACTTCCCTGTACTAAGCAGTCTGTCCCTGCACCTGCCTGCCTGCCTGCCTGCCTGGCTGCTGTGTTGACCCCTCCCGCCCTCTCCCTCCTGCAAACCACCGCCTGCAGACGTCACCCGCTACTTCAACGTCTTCCTGCCAGCTGGCTTCCGCTCGGACAGGCGCTACCCTGTCTGGATGCACATCCACGGCGTGTACTGGGGATCCATGGACGACATCAGCAGGCAAATGGGCTGGAATGTGCTGGCCATGGACGCCACAGCAAACTGGGACGGCCTGGTGGGCAGCGACAAGGTGTACAACAGCGCCATCGTAGTGTACCCACAGTCCACACCCAGCCCCTATGAGGACACCAGCAGGCGCATGGTGAGCTCGGCTCAAGGGGTCTTGTGGGAGTGTGTTGGGAGCTCGTGTTGCTTGTGCACTAGATGTGCTGGGTCCAAGGAGCAAAGCCCTACCTATATCCTGTATCGCCAAAGCTTCCTGTGGCATGAATCACACTGCTGCTGCGTTTGCACCTGCTATCTCTTCTGCTGCACCTGCTGCTGCTGTAGCTGTGGAACCTGCCCTGGTGGCACTGCTCCTCTGGCTCTTGTGTGGACACCAACCTGAATGAGATTGAGTACATTGAGAAGGTCATCACCACAATTCAGGGCAAGTACTCTCTGGACAACAACAAGGTACGTGCAGCAAGGGACCAGGCCGGCAACAGCAGAGGCTCCTAGAGACTGCAGTTCGGAGGTGACAGCATCCAGTTCACAGCTCACAGTACCCACTTCACAGCTGAACGTACCCACTGGCAAAATCCCTCCCAACTGACAACCTGCCTGTCTATCTGCTCGCCTGCCTGCCTGCCCACCTGCCCGCCTGTGCACTTTCCTCCTGATCTGCAGTTCTGGGTGACCGGCACCTCTGCTGGTGGCATGATGGTCAACTACCTGCTGTGCAAGTCTGAGCTGTTCCAGAACACCGCCACTGCTGTGGTGGACATGCTGGGCGGTGTGGGTGAGAGCTTCATGGGCTCCTGCAGCCCCAAGCGCTACCTGCCACACCTCATCCTGCACGGCATGGTGGACCCCATCATCACCTACGACAGGGACAACATCGTGGACGGCTCCAACTTCATCTCAACACGTAAGTGGGCCAGGGGCCGGGGCGCAGGCGTTGAGGCACGCTGCTGCAGTGCCAGTGCTGACGTGCTGGATGCGTTGGGGGGGGGGTGAGAAGTCCACAATGTCAGGGCCTTCACGCGTTGTGCAGGCCACTGCAGTCAGCATCAGCCGCACACAGCCAGCTGTGGCAGTCGCAGCTGGGAAGGTGCTGCTCTGACACCATGTGCAAACTCTTGACGAATTTGTGCTTGGCGTCAGATCCATTTGTGCACGCCTTGACGCCCGGCAATCAGCGTGCCTTCACATGTCTTTGCTTGCACTCACTCATGACTGCTGCTGCCCCGCCCCCGCCCCGCTGTCACCTGGCTCTGCCCCCACCGCCATGTCCGCTCTACAGTCAAGATGGCCAAGTGGTGGCAGCAGCTGCGTGGCTGCCCAGGCGAGCGCCAATCTGAGTACAACGATGACCGCCTGGAGTGCTACGTGCATTGCTCCTCAGCGCCCGCCAATGCGCGCGTGCCAATGGGCAAGGCGGCAATGCAGCTCGCCAAGCCCGCAATGCGTGCCCGCAGGGAGAAGGCCAAGCAGATGCACTCCGGCAGGCCCATCCTGAAGATGTGCGGCATGAAGGGCGTGGGTCATGACCTCAATACACCCTACCACGGATATCCCTTTGACGTGGCATGGTGAGTCAATGCCTTATGCACTGGGGTGCCTTGCATTCAGGAGCATATATGGGCTGGGTGATGTTGGGGGTTGCATTGTTGATGTCTGCCTGTACAGCCAAAGGGGAAGAATGGCGGGCATCTATGTCCTGGTCTGGCACACTCACCATACAGGCATGTGCCTGTATGTGGCACATGCCATGCGCATGGAGCTGACAGTATATGTGTGTGCTGCCTGCCCCTACAGGTCCTTCTTCAAGCAGCAGAACCCTTGAAGCGCGTTTGCCGCCTCTGAGGTTGCTGTGAGCACAGCCAAGGCTTTCAGAGAGGTAGCACCTGCCGGGGTATCCCTGAGAGTGGGGTCCAAGGGTTTGTCCCCAACCCAAGCCCTGGTGCTCAAAGGCTTACGTTGGCCCAACTCACAGCAGCTAGCCATAAGCGGCTGTCAGCAGCAGCAGTGCAGCTGTGTGTGGGTCAGAACTAGCTGGTGTGTCGTTGTTCTCTCTGCTGGTCGGTTGTGCACCGTGCCGTTTTGCAACACACGTGCCCCATAGGATTGATGCAGGCTGATGCTACCTGCAGGAGGCACCCCACCTGCAGCCAGGGTGGGGTTTAGGGAGTACACGCTCCGGCTAAACCCTTGCTGATGCAGGCCTGTAGCGGCCTGACACACATTGATTGGTGGCGGAGCTGTGTCCTGCATCCTGGGACTTGTCTCCCCTTGGTAGTGAAACGAGCTAGGCCGCTGAATGTTGTGTTTTGCCTTGCAGTGTCTCTGCACCCGTCCGTTTCATTGATTATCTGCTCCCTCCCTTGCAGGATTGCCACAAGAGCGCTTCCTGGTGTGCACGCAACCTCACAGCATAGCACAGCATGCCATTCAAGGTGCCTGCTGAGAAGCAGTCACTTTGGAGGCGTGCAGAAGAGCCCTGCTGCTCATGCAGCACAGCAAGTTGATTGTGCCGTGCAGGATGCTGCTGGTGTTGGCGGTCACTTTCTATTGATTGATCTCCCTTCATTCTCATTGTAGGCTGGTGTGTGGTCTCCTGATGACACAGGCCTAGCAGGAGTGGTGTGTGGCAGGGATGTTGCAGCGGGCTTAGTGTAGGTGTTGCTGTTGCTGCTTGTTGCACTCGTGTAGACGAGCCCTGTAGGGTTGGCTTGTGCCGTGTACTTGTATTGTTTGCAATGGCAGCAGCAGGTCTGGTGAGTTGCCTGATAACACTGACAGCTCCTCAGCTGAACAAGCTGAGGAGCTGCATTGGCTGAAAACGCCAAGACAATTTTGACAGTGTACCTGTGACCTGACCCGGATTCTGCATGCATGCCTCCCCAGAGGATGCGAGGCTGGGTGCTGTTCTGTTCCCGCAGTGCTGTGCCCACAGGGCAAGGCACCATGATGTGCAGTGCCACATGAGCTGCGAGGCACACTCATCACCCTCAGCAAACTCCAGGACTGCAAACGCAGAGCGGCCCTAGTTGTTGTGCACACGGACAGTCATTGCAACTGCAAGCAGCACAGCTTTTCCCAATCTCCCTACAATCACAGTTACAGGCATGAACACAGCAGCTGGCAATGAAGCACTTTGCAGTGCTACACCAAAGGCATATCTTTGACCAACAATCCACAAGATCAAAGCACAATACGTTCCTCATCATGCCACCCTGTGGCATTGCATGAAGTTGCTCCTGGAGAGCCAAGGAACAGCGACCCGGTCCAAGGCTTGGGCTCGCTTGCTTGCACTGACAGACACAGCTCCTTACCCTGCTGTTGCCCTGCAGCAAGCTGCTGAATTGTCTCGGTGACGCACATGCTCTCAAGTGCTGCGTCCAGTAGGGCCTTCTGCTGCTTCAGCATACTCCCTTTCAGACCAGCTAGCAGCCTACAGTGCCTGTGCCGCCTGCAGTTTACTTGCAGCAAGCAGCAGCACCTGTGCCACGTCAGCAGGCCTGACACCGTCCACTGCTGACTTGAGCTTCCTGCCGAGGCCTGTGAAGCTGCTGAGACCTTGCAGCTGCTGTGTGAACATGCCAGCAAGCTCCTGCAGATGTGAGGGGTCGCTGCTAGAGATCACCACCTCCTGCGCCCATGTCGGCCGGGATGACTCATCCGTGTCATCATCACGTGCCGAGGATGATGTAATGATCACGTCAAAGACCTCTGGGCGCTCGGAAGCCTGCCGAGGGCCCCTTAGGAAAGGAGGCAGCAGGGTTGGGATGCTGTATGTGTCTGGTTGTTGTGCCACAGGGAAAGGCCTCAACAACACTGGCATGCGTGCTGCTGTTGGGTCTGCTGCACCATCCAGGAAGCCCAGTACGTTGGAGATCGTGGGACCAGACATGATGTCCTCAAAAAGGTCACTCATGTGTGATGTGATGACTGTCTCGACACCAAAGACGTCACGTGCCGCCTCTGAAAGGAAAGGGCCAAGGACGCTGCCGAAGCTGCCCATGTGACCCATGTGACCAAAGGTGCGCATGTGGCCCATGTGAGCCATGTGGTGGTTGCAGGGCATGTCTGGTGCCTCTGCTGCGCTGGCATCTACAGCTGGCCCCTGCTGCTCTGCGGGTGCTTGGTCCTGGGTTGTACCATCTGCAGGCACACACAGCAGTGCTGATGTGTCAGCTTGTTGGCAGGGGCCTGGTCGTTACCATGTTTGGAGGTAGTGGGTGTCATTCGACTGCACATGTCAGCTACAATTGCTGGGTGTATCTTTCACTAGCCAGCTGCATCGGGGACTTGAGGCAGAGCTCCACTGACAGAACAGGGGCCAGTGGTACAAAATCGAGCTTCTTTCACCAACATGCACAACCTCTGCAGCATCCGATTTGCCTAAGTCGCGCACTGATGACGCTGGCAGCTGGCTCTGGCACACGCGGTTGCACACTCACCTCCTTCAGCTGCTGTCTTGACAGGTGCAGCTTCCACCTTGGCTGCCCCTGCAGTGTTTCCAGCAGCTGCTGCAGTTTCCTTAGCAGGCTGTGTGCCGGCGGGCTTCACATCCTGGTAGCTGGTTGGTAGAGCCAGTGAATGGTGCAGGCGCTCTTTGGCTGCAGCAGCTGCTGCAGGAGCCTCTCCTGCTGGTTGTGACCCCACTTTCAGGCTTGGTGTGTCGAGGTGGCTGTGCAAAGTGCCAAGATGCAAGATCACACGGTGAGCAGAACGCCGTCAAAAATAAGTAATGGTTGATTGTGCTGTATATTTTGAGCGTTTGAGGCGCCAGCCTGATATGCAAACGAGCAGCACTCGGCCAACGCGCTCTCACCCGACACAAGTGATACTGTTGACATGGTGGCCTTACCTGTGGGTTGGAAGGGCCATAGCACATGATACCAGCAAGAAAACACAAGATACAGTCGCGAAGCGCATCGTTGCTAGGCGCACAGCGTGGTGTTGAAGATATCGCCCTGGCCGTTCACTACTTGAAGCTTGTCCACTGAGTTGGTATTATGAGAAGCTTCATACTTCAGCTTATCGTCGTTTCAGTTGGCTGCATGACCCTCCTATGCGCAGCTGCACACAACCCGGGCTTGGTCATGGGTGTGACAGTGGTTTTAGGGGTTGTCAGGAGCAGGCCCTGCTCTGTTTTAAATCCAAGAGTGAGCAGCATGGCGAACCTGTAAGCAGTGTGACTAAAGGCAGTGCGATGCATGCGTCCCCAGGGTGGTGCTTGATCCACATGTCTTACAGTCAACACTGAGCATGACCCACTGAATAACCCAAAAGCAGCCGTGCGGCTGCTCAATCTGGAAACCCAAGCAGAGACATCACCACACCGACATACATTGCAGCTGCACCAGACAGATCAACAGACAGACCCAGCAAATAGACTCCTCAAACATGCACATCCACTTCCACCGGGCTGTACTCAACCTGCTGCCGCCTCGTGCTGCTGGCTGCTGGCGCTGCATACTGCCAGATCACCAGCAGCACAGTCGCGAGCAGCAGGAGCTCTGCCACTGCCGGTAGCCGGATAAAGCTGCTGTACACGCCCTTCTTGCCAAATGCCTGCAGGAAGGTGGCCTTCTCCTGCAGCCCAGTCTGCAGCAAACATCAAAACACCACCAGAGCACACCACAGCAAACCGCAGCAGCTTGTGAGCATACGCCCAAGCCAAGCCAAGCATATACTTTTTGCATGAATTACTGACTACAGGCTCCTGTTCTGCCCACAGAATTGCTACAGATATCACCCAACACGCCACTGTGCTTACCGCTGCTGCCACCATGCCGGCTGCATACACTGCCAGCCCAAAGAACCTGTGGTAGGGCCCCAGGGCTTGCCGCTGCTCCAAGGCGGTGGTGGGCCACAGGTAGGACCCAAACCCTGCCAGGTACTGCGCACACACACGTACACGTACACACACGTACACACACGTACACACACAACCGGTACAGCATATGAGGCAGGTGGGTGTTCGGGTGCAGCCTGTATACAAACTGTGTGGGTTGACCCCGCACACTCTGTTTTGCACACCCTTTTTACACAACCCGTTGCCACAGCATGGGTGGCATTGCACAGTAGGGCAGCACACGTGGGTCACCAATGCACATCGGCAGCAATGCAACCACACGTTGGAGCATGTTGGTCCGGCCCTAGTAGGGGTATTGGGATTGGGACGTTGTTGACATAGGAAGGTGGGAGGACAGGCAACGGTTGACAAGAGGGACAGGATTCAGGCAGGCTAGAAGGTATGGCATGCAAGGTGTCTCCATGCAGCCCTGTAGCCCACAGTGTGGCCCACCACTCACTTGTGTAAGCCCCAGCAGCAGTGCAGTCAGGCCAAGGTAGCTGTGTGGGCTGTACAGGTTTGGCACAGGAGGCTCCTGCACAGCACAGCACCACC
>QAXK01011270.1:0-12040 GCA_004335735.1 Chlorella sp. KRBP | reverse complement strand
CCCCACCTGACCCCACCTGACGCCACCTGACCCCACCTGACCCCACCTGACGCCATCGGTGTTCCCTGTTGGGCGGGCCTGCAGGTGTATGCCTTCTCTCTAGAGAACTGGCAGCGAGACGCAGCCGAGGTCACCTTCCTCATGGACCTGTTCCAGTCAGCACTGCAGCAGCAGCTGCCTGAGCTGCAGGCCAATGGCGTGCGCCTGAAGTTCATGGGGCAGCTGCACAGGCTGCCAGAGGCGCTGCAGCAGCAGTGCCGGTCCTGTGAGGCAGCAACAGCAGACAACACGGGCCTGTTGCTGACCGTGGCTGTGAGCTACAGCGCGCAGGAGGACATGGCGCAGGCAGTGCAGCAGCTGGCTCAGCAGGTGCAAGCAGGCACATTGCACCCTCAACAGGTGAGCCAGCCATGCATGGGCTCAGCATTGGGCACCCTGCCCAACACCCCCAGTATGGCATCTGCCTGCTTGTGGATAGTGGGTGGGTCGAGGGGCTAGGTGTGTAGGGTATGGTCAGCAGCTGTGTAGGTCGAGAGGCTAGGGTGTGTATGGATAGCAACTGGGTAGCCCTCATGTTCACATAGCTCCTGGTTGGGGTGCACCTGCAGGGTGCTGATAGTGGAAACCTGTACAGTGTCAGCGACAGCGTTGCAAATGATACAAGCATCCAGGGACAGGATGTGTGTCGCTTGGGGGCTTGCAAGTGCCTTGCATGTGTGGACAGCAACGCAGGTGTGCACCATACCTGGCCCTGGCCCTGTGGTGTTGTCAAGTGTGGGTGTGTCCAGGCAGTTGATGCTGGCAGTGGCTGAGCTGGTGGCTGCTCTCCCTGCGCCTGTGTTGTGCCTGCAGATCACACCTGAGCTCATCTCCCAGCACCTGTCATCTGCACCCATGACCGCTGCAGTGGGGCCGCCAGACTTGTGCATACGCACCAGTGGGGAGCAGCGACTCAGCAACTTCATGCTGTTTGAGAGTGCCTATGCAGAGCTGTGCTTCATGAACGTGCTGTGGCCCGCATTCACCAAGGACCATTTTGCAGCAGCAGTACAGCAGTACACACAGCGGCAGCGGCGGTTCGGGCGCAGGAAATGATCCAGGGTGTGATGAAATCAACAGCATCCTGTGTTTGTACACTTTAGGTGTTCCTCGCTTGTTTGCATGTATTGTAAACTATATGTGCCCTTGTATTTTTCGCACGATGCTTCGACATTCACAGGTTTTTCAAGAGCAATGTTGAGGACTGATTGGGCCACCAGCAGCTGCAGCTGTACTGAGGCAGGGGCAGGGCCACACAAGGTTGTTTCCGCTTGGTCTCTGGTAGGCTTGCGCCTGCATGCGCTGTGTCAGCTGTTGAGGCTGCATGCATGTGTCCGCCTGGGTTGATGAAAAGAGATCGGGTTGATGCATCGAGTTGATGCATCTGCCTGATCTCAACCAAAACGACGTTGGTTGACAGCTGCCGCTGTGTGCAGCAGGGCACGCTGCACACTGAGCACCCTGTGGGGCCTGTGCATTCATTGCCAGCAACTTGCATGCTTGATGCGTGTTCACCTGGCAGCGGGAGCTGCTGACGGTTGGTACAGTGCGCTGCTAGACTCTTACTTTTGGAGGTAACGATATTGCGCTATGGCCAAAGGGTGCAATGTTGTGTTTGCTGTGCACATTCACACTGGGCCTGCATCAAACCATTACCAACTCGACCATGCAAGCGAAATACAGGGTCTGCCTGGTTACATAGTGGAGGAGAGGGTCAGCAACAGTGCAGCCCAGCTTAGAGGGCCTGCTGCGCTGCCCTTGGGAACACTGCCACTAGTTCTTTTACACTGCCAGTGCCAGGCAGTAGCAACAACATGCACCAACACCAGTGTGCTGCACCTCACTCACACAATGAACCGCCAACAAACATAGCACATGCACAGGCTTAAATACATGCCACAAACAAGAATATTGAAGAATCTAACCCCCGAGGTTGCTGCCAGGTTCCCATATGTACATATCAACACACCCAATTGCCCACAGTCGCTTCAGTAGCAACGACTGCCAACCAATTGCATAGGCCTACAAAGTGCAACAGGCACGCTTGCAGCTCATCAATCAAACACCACTTGCCCTACACCCTGCACGCTTCCCAACCACTGTGCTACCTACACCTGCAACTACCACCGCTGCCAGCACTGCTGCTGCTGCTGCTGCTGCTGCTGCCAGGGCACCTAACCACTTGGGCCGTGTGCCTTGGAGTCACCAAACCTGAGGAGGTGCTTGATAAACTTGCGCTTGCCGTCTGCCTTGGTGTACACCTGTGCCCACAGCATCTCCTCCAACTCATGGCCCTGCACGTCCTGCAGCAGCTCACGCAGGTCCCTGATGGACAGCGGACCCTTCTCGACGTGCTCCGAGGGCCGCCAGTACCACACACGGCTGAACTCCTGCATGCTGGCAGACTCCTGGCCACCGCCAGCAGCAGCAGCGGCACCCGCGGCTGCTGGGGACCCTGCACCACCCGCCTGCTTGTCTGCACTGCGCTTGGCGGCTGCAGGGGGCCCCTCTTGCTGCCGACCTGCACGCGCCCCACGATCTGCCCCTGCTGTGGTCGCCCCATTGCTGGCTGCTGCTGCTGCTGCTGTGCTGCCCTTGTTGGCAACAGAGCGTGAGGCCACCCATGCTGCTGCTGCATCCTCACCCTCCTCACTGCCAGGTGCCCAGCGGTCATCCTGTGCCCGTGCTGCTGCTGCTGCTGGCGCGCAGTCGTCCTCCACAGGGTTCCAACTGATGCGGCCCCTCAGCCTCTCAGGCAGCTGCGGCCCACCAGGGCTGCCCCCAGCATCTGCAGGCGTGGCTGGAGAGGGGCTGGCTGAGCGGCGCTTCCTGCTGCCCTCTGCATCAGCCCCCAGCATGCCCCCACCCTTGTCCCCTGGCTGTGCCCCAGCGCCCTGCTTTGACTCACGCTGCCTGCTGCCGGCTGCCTGCCCCTGGTCGTGATCCCGCTTGCGGGCCTGCTCCCGCTCTGCGGCATTCAGGGCGCGGCGGCCACCCCCAGCCCCCGGACTGCTGCTGCCTGGCAGCGCCCTCTGTGCTGCTGTGGCTGCTGCAATGGCTGCTGCTGCTGAGCCAGGCTCAACCTTGGCCTTCTTGGACGCCCGCTCCTCCCTTGCTGCTGCTGGTGGTGCTGCCGCCGCCGCCGCTGCTGCTGCCCCGTCGGCCGCGCCAGCTGGTGCGACTGCCACGCTGCGCAGGCGGGCTTTGCTGCTGGTGCGCTTCTGCTCAGGTGCAGCAGCAGCAGCACTGCTGCTCTTCACCCCGTCCACCATGACATACTCCCCAGGGCTAGCCTCCCCTGCTGCTGGCGCTGCTGCTGCACCTGATGCAGCGAGCACAGCCAGGGGGTCTGCATTGCCCAGGGGCGCGGAGTTTGCCCCGGTGACCTTGATGCGTGGGGAAGGCCCGCCCGCACCCCCGCTGCCCTGCCGGTCCATGCGCTCTGCCTGCCGCGCCTTCTTCTCCTGCACCCTGCGCCCCGCCCTGCCCTTGCTGCGCTTTGACCCAGGCTTGGGCTCCCCGGCCAAGCCGCCTGAGCCGCCCCTGCGCAGTGCATCAGGGGGTGGGGGCAGCAGGCCTGGGTGGCCACCATGGGGGCTCAGGGGTTCACGCGCAGGGGGGATGCGGCGGCGTGTGACCTCTGATGTGATGGAGCCACGCAGTGGGCCCCTGTCACGGGGTGGGGAGCGGCCCCTGAGTGGGCCCAGTGGAGGGCCAAAGGGAGGCCCCAGCCTACACAGCATACAGCAGGGCAGTAGTGATTGTTGAGGTCAAAGCTAAGACATAGGAGTCACAGCAGCTGTGGTCGTAGCCAAGATGCACGCCCAAAGCTGCACACCAAGAGAGATGTTGGTCAACTGGACGGCACAAGCTGCACCCAGCTGCAGCTATGAACCCCAGGCTTCCCTGTGAACACAGCCTGTGACTGACATGCAGCAGCAGCAGCAGCAGTGTACTCACATGCCCATTGGCGGTGGAGGGCCCCTGTAGCCAATGGGTGGTGGGCCCCGCATGTGTGGTGGTGGGGGGCCCCAGGGCTCCATGAAGCCAGGAGGGGGTGGGCCCCGCCTGTCAAAGGGCGGCAAGAAGCGGTCAGGGGGGCCCATGCCTGGGGGGCCCCCCCGCCGCACCCCTGGTGGTGGGGACATCCGGCCCCTGCCGGGGGACAGCCTGTGCTTGCCTGAGCGCCAGCCTGGGGAACCAGGGCGGGGCGCACCCCTCAACCCAGGGCTGCGGCGCCGCTCGCGGCTGCGCCCGCGTGCCCTGTCCTCACTGCCTGAGGGCCTGCTGGCGCGGCGCCTGGGGCTGGCACTGCGGCTGCGGCTCCTGCTGCGGCTGCGGCCCCGCGACTTGCTGCGGGAGGCGCTGCGGCTCCTGCTGCGGCCCTTGCTGGCTGCGCGCGGGCTCCTGCTGCGGTTGCTGCCGGCTGAGTAGGAGCGGGAGCGAGAGCGGGAGCGAGAGCGGGACCGTGAGCCTGAGGTGTAGCTCCTGCCTCGACCAGTTGAGGAGCGGGATCTGGAGCGGGACCGCAAGGAGTCACGCCTGCGAGCAGGAGGCAGCAGCAGCAGGACGTGTCTGGGGTTGCCGTAGGTTGCCGTAGGTTACATGCTGGAAGGTGCTACAGACATGTCAAGCCAGTAACAAGCCAGTGTAGGGGTGTCGGCTTCTGCAAGCAGCGGCATCTTGACACTGCTGCAAGCAGCAGTGTCAACACACCAAACTGCTGTCAGTGGCCCGCACCCCCACAGTTATGAAGCAGGACCCACAACCAAAAAATCATCCAAAATAAGGTGCCTTCCCCCGCACCTGCTGTCACTCTTGCCATAGCTGCCATTGTCGCTGCCGGTCCTGACACTGCATACAAGAAGCATGACACACCGAATGGCTGCTGGTGAGTGCCGACCCAGGAGACCTGACTGCTGACATGCTTGTTGGGCGGCAACCTGACGACTGTACTGCACGTTGCCACCGTTGTGTGCATCAACTGTTCCCTGAGCATGTCATGACTGGCAGACATCCTGGATGTGTTGCTGCCGTTGCAGCACTAGTGGACTACCTGGGGGAAGGCTGATCCAAGGCATGCACTGTGAGCAAGCCGCTGGGCTGCGAGCCATGCACTGTGAAGAGCTGCACAGCTGTGAGCTGCGCACATGGCGCAGCAGTTAGCTTGCTGCAGTCATCAGCAGCCATAACGCTGGTGCCCTCTGTGCCAGGGAAGCTGCACTACTGCTCCGTGGACAGCTGCATGGCACCAGCAGCAGCACAGTGTGCCGCATGCCATCCATAGCCACTGCATGTATGCTGAACTCGCCTAGCACACATGGCCAACAGCTGCGCAGGGAGCGACCCTGGAGTGTGTCATGCAAGGAGCAGTGCTGCCGTGCTCTCAAAGGCCTCAGGCTCCACTCTAGAATCCCCTAGAGAGCCCCAGCTGAGCTGCCAAGCGTATGTGCTGCACTGGACACATGCCGTGCAGCAGCTGCACCACTGCTGCACACTGCATGCACCGGAGCATTGCGCTTGTGCTGCAAGGCTGAGTGCGCAGCATACTACAGGGGGGGGGCATGCACGCTGCGCATTGCACGTTGCAGCATGGGCCTAGTCCACACCAGACACGCAGCATGTCCTGGGCCAGACTGTCTGTGACAGGGCCCCTGCAGACCACTGCTGCATACCGCATCATGCCAGTCGCACTGTGGCTGCAGATAGCACCACAGACAGCACTGACACATGCACTGGCAGCCCCTTGCTGCAGAGCTCATCCTGGGCAGCTGCCAGTCTGCATGCCGTGATGAAGCCACAGCTGCAGTCTGCTGCCTGTTGCGGTTTGATAGCTGCAGCAGCCAACTGCGGCTGCGAGCTGCTGTTCTGATGCTGTGCTGACTCGTTGATGCCCTGGGCCATACCTCTGCCGGCCCTCCTCTTCATAGTCGAGGCGCTCCCCTTCGTCTGCAGAACACAAGCAGAGAAGGCACGAGTCAGTGCCAGCTTGAGCAACCACACGTGCTGTGGCAACCGTTTCAATAATAGGCTTTGTTGCTGGCTGTGAGGTCTGTGAGAGCCAAGCACCAGCACTGTGATCCTATCAAGCTCACTCACCGTAGTCAGCCATGGTTGCTGATCAGAGGGTCCACGTCCTGCAAAGCACACACAGACAACGGTGAGCTCAGGCAGACAGCAAACACCGAAGAACTAATGCACAACAACCACAACGCTGAAGTGACACAGCCTGCCTGTGCCGCTGCAAAAGGTGAGCTGCTGTTTACAGCGTCAAAGTCGCTTTGAAGGCTTGCGCAAGGCCATGCCCATGCACCAACCTGATTGAAATATATATCCTAGGTTCCTGAAGAGCCACAAATAGCACAAGATGGACTGCAAGCCTCTGGACACCTTCTGCAGCAAGTCAGCTGGTGCGCTATATGGCGTATCTTGAGGTCTGATAGTAATGGATCAAGTTCCACTGCCTTGGACGACATCAGGAATTGTCAAGCATCTGAAGCTCAAAGAACCGAGGGGTCGGGTTGTGAAGAACAGGTTCTGTCAGTCGGTTCATCTGCCTCAGAATTGCAGGCGGTGCTTCTGAAGCCTTCAAAAGCATGGTGCACTGCAATTGATCGCGCTGGCCACACCGTGACCTGTGCCACGTGTCGGTTACCGCGTATGTACAGGCTGGCCTCAACCAGCAAAACAGGCATGCTGTTCAGTGGTGCCCAGTCTGCATATACTGAAAGTTGTGCTGTTCCCAAAGTGCACAAACTTGTTTATTGGGCTGCTCAAAAGAGCGATGGCAGAAAGCCATACAGCCGTGCACCGTTGGAACCCACTAGCACACTGTGCAACGCTTCACGCCACTGTGGTGCCCCGACACCTGGGAGGCAACTTGTCCCACTGCAAGTAGCTGCCGCCCAGCTGCTTTCACCAGCTCAAGGGTCAGAGGACCCATCCCGACAACAAACAGCTTGTGTGCGCAAACAAAGTACTCAGGCCTTGATTAGTCCAGACAGCCCATGCCTGCAGAAACAGTAGAATTAGAGCCACAGGAGCCCATCAGCGAACAAGAAACAAACACCCTACAACAGCCATGATGGCACACTGCATCATCATCATAAGTAGCGTGGCATGGCCAGCAGGCCAACCGTGACACGTGCTTTTTGCAACCTCTTACATGCTGCAGGCCACCCTTGGCTCTGCTTGCACCCATCACAGGGTGGTTGCACTCAGCATGCAAAACCGACATACACAAGCATGCACAAAGTTCAGTTATTCCTGCAGTAACCAAAAACGCCATTGAGCTTCATACACTGACCCGAACGAAATTGCAAGGGAGGCGGCTGGCAGAATACGTGCAGTGTGCAGCCCTGGCATCAGCTCTTGATGCAGCTGAAGACCTCCTTGAACTCTGCGGTACCTCGCCCTTCCACCTGAGCCTTGTGGAACACGACAAGCTCAATGCCCTGCGGCGTCTCCTGCAGTTGCAGGGTGTCCACAGCAGAGCCAGGCCATGCGCCCTGCCAGCACACACTGACGGTCATGCTGCCATCCTGCGCTGCCAACAGCTGGCCAGTCTGTTTGCCACTCCGCATGTCGCGCCGCTTCTGTGGCTTGCTGCAGCTGCCACACAGCGGGAACGTCTCGACTGCAGACAGCCAACTCAACTTGCACACCTGCAGGCAACAGGAAGCATGCTGTTTGGATGACCTGTGGCGCACTTCAGAGCAGACTGCTACCAGGATCAGCAACACCTAGAGACTCCCCTGAGCACGCATCCCTATCAACTGTTCAGTCGTGAGCAGCACGAGGACTGCTAAGACATCTGAAGAGGATATGACCTCTGCGGCAACATCGCACACACCTGCTTGACAACCAGTGTGTCGCCTGCTACTGAGATGTGCATCCCACTCATCAGGCGCGTGGCTTGGCGCAGCCACTTGGGGACTCCAAACAGCTCACAGAACTTGTCCATGCTGTCAGAGCGTGGCCCCACCTGCATACAACACATGCACCACCACACACGTCAACACCACCCTGAGGTGAGGCTGTACAGGAGGCTGTACATGTGCCAGCAACAACAACTGCGGTGCCTCTCTCCTGTGTGGAGGCAGCTTCACATGGACAGCTGTGCTCATGACAAGCCTAAGTTGGATGCGCTCCTCACCTTGGCCCACTGCCCACAGAACTGCCTGACGGTGCTGACATCCAGCACTTGCTCCGCAGCAGGTTTGCGTTGAGAGGCCACCTGCAGCCAAGAAAAGCACAGGAAGTTGACCCACGCAGTCCACAGCCCGGTTTGTGGCATGCAGCATTGTCATGTCAAGTTAGTGCGGCAGGGCTCCAGCTCCTCCAGTGCATGTGCAATATGGTGAGCAAACACGGCAATGCAGGCAGTACACAAACAAAGGGGCGCACACTCAGCACACACACAGGCATGTTACCAGTATGATGGAGGAGCTGTGCTTCTGCAGTAAGCGACCACACGTGCTCTCCTGAATGCTTAGAGCCGCACTCAGAACATTGGCAACACGTACATAGACAATGGCGTACAGGGAATGCGCTGCAACAGCAGCAACAGCAGCGTCAAACCACACCTGCATCTGTCTTAGGGTTGCCACCACCTTTGCATTGACTGTTGCCCAGGTTGCAGCTGCACCTATGGCTGCTGATAGGCACATTTTCTGCAGAACCTGGCAGAGTGTGCGTACCAGTGCTGTGGACAGACTGCCGCCCATCATCATCCCAAACCTTGGGACGGTCGCTGCCATGTGGGTGGTGGTTGCTCGGGTCTGAGCAGCACGCTGGCAGCTCCTGCCGTGTATACAGATTGTTTCTACTGGCTGATGCAAGGGCTCAACATGTTTGCGAACACGCCGCTGCAGGACGACAGCTGAAATGCAAACAGCAGCAGGCAACAAGCGCGGTATGGAAGCTGTCACCCTGTACATACTCCTGCGCTTCCCCTGCTGCTCCGTATGTCTGGTTTCTCTTGGAACCACGTGCTGCCGCTGCTGAATAGTCTGCACCTCTGGTGGGCACAGCTGTGTGGTGTGCAGACTAGTCAGGGCGCAACAACATTGACGACAGCTGCTGTTAGGTCCGAAACATCTATCGCTGGGACATGCGGTATAAATCTGCTGAATGTGCAGCTGTATATGGTATGTACATCACGAGGCAGCACGAGTTGTGATCAAACATCAGTCACGTCATTGACAGTCGGAGTGACGGGGCAGATCGACCCTGGTGTGCGCAGCATGTCCTCCTGCAAAAGCACAGTGACCAAAAGACGCATTTCAACCTTGTTTTATTTCTTTGGATGTAAGCAAAGGCGTGTCTGGTCCCATTGACAGTGGAACAAAGCTCAATTCCGGTGTACTGTAGACATGCTGCAGTACACAAGAGCATGAGTGCGTACACCACCTGGGCTGTTCAGCATGGCGAATTTCGAGCATGTACGACTGCAAGACCAGATTGTTAACCTCCAAAGTAAAGTGTGCTGTGCCATTGGAATCAGCAGACATGCCTGCCGTGTGTGTTGGTGAGCCTGTGTGTGCTGCTGATCAGCAGCACACTCATGAGTTTGTCCCAATTAGCCGCATGGCTGAGGTCACCTGAATAGATCAGTGAGCTGGATCAAGAGAAATGAAATGATTTACTCAGCAGCTCTGTGAAGTGGTAGAGCGATCAAACATGTTGCATCAGACGGGCAGCCAGTAAGGACAGGGCAACTCTGCAAAGTGTGCACAGGCAACTACCTTGCAACACAGTCATGCAACGCTGTCCATGAGGTCCAGCAGATCATCTCCAACACCTTTGCTGCCAGCTGTGTTGTCCTCCAGCTTCACCTGCTCCAGCACATCGCCCAAACGGCATGCTTTGATGTATGCCTCGTTCCGTCCACCTGACCCAAACTCCAGGTGTTGCTGCTGCTGCTTGCCGGGCTTGCTGCTGCTGGCTGTGCTGGTGCCTGGTGGCTCATCACTGGCTGCATCATCGTCAAAGAACAGGTTGAGCTTGAAGTTGTCGCCAGCTGCTGGTTGGGCCACATGCACGAGATGCGCGAGGAAGTCCAGCTCCTTGGCAGCGCGTTTGTCAACCCCTGCCTGCTGCTGCTCATACTGCAGACAACAGGAGCAATAATCAGCACACAGGCTTGTTCGTGATCAAGCTGGTATGTGCGCAACCAACCCCAACCCCAACTGCAAGGATTTGATCCTGTTCGACACTGAGCCTCCGTGTGCTGCCAGGCACCACAAACAAATGGCTGCCAACCGCCAGTGCTAGTGCAGTGCTAGCACACACTATTGGGTGATCAGTCAGGCTGGGTTGGTGGCTTACCTTGTCGGGCTTGCTTGCATCGTGAGTGCTTTGCTCCAGTGGCTGCTGCTCTGCCTGCTTCTGCTGCGTGGCGGTGGTCGAGTCTGCACCCCTTGCTGGCGGCACTACCTTGGGCCTGTTCTTGTTGTACAAGTTGTCACCCAGTGGCACTGGGTGACAGAAGAACTCAGCAGCATTCACCTGCAACACCAGACATCACGACCATCGATTGGTGCGAGATGTTGACAATGAGATAGGTAGCACTGCTGCACAGGCTGCAGGACGGTTTGTGTGACTCAGCTTGAACCTGTCCAGAACACCCTCAGTGAACCCCGACCAGGGTGGCCAGTGCTGCCCCTGTCTTGAAAAGTGTGCACGCCCTTGCGCGCAACAAATTCCAGTGCCAACACCCCACCTTTTGGCTGGCCATAGGCATCTTCTCCTCGCACTCCATGCTGACATCTGCTGCAAAGCTGCGCACCAGGCCAACCCTGTCACTGATGCAGCTGGCAATGATCAACTTGCCAGACTGCTGCTGGATGCCTTCAGCCAGAAACAGGCTCACCCTGCAAGACGCAACACAACCAAAAGCGCCAAAGGGCCTATTGGTGCCATTCCTGGAAAAAAAAGCCGACCATGCTGATGATGGGTGCTGCTGTGCTGCATGTAACAAGCCTTGCAGAGGCTACTGCTGAGCCCGTCCACCAGCTTGCTGCGTTCTGCTGCATGCTGGTGGCTGCAGATATGCAGCATTGAGAATGCTGCTCTTTGCAGACTGCTGTCCGCTGTGCATGCTGCCATACATGCCAAAGACTTTGGGGCATGTGGGTCATGCCTGAAAGCTCAGGACTGCCAAGTCGACTGATGTTTTGACACGCTTAGGGGTTGATTACACAGAGGGGCCAGTTGTCAGGCCCATTTTGGCAACTTTGTCTGTAGGGCGTTCAGAGTTGACACCGCGTGACTTTAACATAATTATACATGATCAAACAACTTGCAACCCTCGCGTCAGGCGTCCGATGTGTGTGTGCAGCACCGTCACTCCCACCTGTCAACCCAGTCTGACTAGGGGGGGAGGGGGCCCGTCAAGGTTTTTGACAACCAGCAAGTGCACCTGACACGCGACGGGAATGGATTCTGACAGTTGAATTAGCAATGTTTTGAGGCTTGCGTCAACCTGTCTGCGTGAATACTTTGCACGGGTGGTGATCAGCACAGAGATGGCACCCACCAAGGAGAAACCGGACGAGTCTAGCACGTTCGAGGCCAATAACAGTTTAATTACACATATATTGTTTTTTTGGGACGTTGCAGGGCCCATCAGCGCTGCCATCAGCAGCATCAGGGCTTGATCGTCTAACTGATCTTACCAGACAGAGATACCCCGCTACGTTGACACCAGCGTGCAGCAAGATGGCTAAAGCTATATGATATGTTGCATCTCGTTGTTTTCCAGTGTTATGTTGCCGTGTCCAGTCCCACGTCACATGGTGTCACTCTAGTGCAGCTGGCCCCTTCAATGCCATATGCGGCACGAGGAGGCTGTCCACAGGGTATGATTGTGTAGATATGTCCTTTTTATTGAGTATGTGACCGTGCATCAGGCTCAAAACGGCCTCCTGAGGCCCACGTCAGCTTCTCAGTCCAGCACTGTCTGTGTAATCAAAATCCAGTTGTCAGACAGGGCCCCGAG
>QAXK01011269.1:0-12662 GCA_004335735.1 Chlorella sp. KRBP | reverse complement strand
TCTGCTGGATGATCTTCTCTTCATCCTCCGTCAAGCTTCGCTCATCTAGCTGTTTGAAAATGTTCTCAGTTCTGCGGTAGAGATGGCAGCAGTGATAGGTTGTAGTCAGCTGTTCAGCAGGCAAACCATGTCTGCTGCTGTGCTGTACAGGTGCGCAGCTGGTACCTTCTCCGCTCAATTGCATTGTCTGCGGCCACAAAGAGCTCCGCCAAGGTCCCAGAGTCATCCATGTGCTCCTGGTCTATGATCACAGCGTCTGACGCTGCCATTGCATAGCCTGCCCAACCAAGTGCAGTTCGAAAGCAGCTCAAACAGGGTTGCAGGCTGGGCTGGCTTCAGGGCGGTTTCTGCTGTGCGTGTTGCAGCGCAGTGTCTCCGTATGCGATTGAGAAGCAGCTTGATAGTCTTCCAAGGGCGCAGGCTGTGTCCCTTGGGCTGACCAAACTCTTGCGCAACAACGTCAGCAACGGGGCAGCAGCAGCTGTTGTGAGGTAGTCACGCCGACGCTGTGTTGTTGTGACAACGTGGATAGCAATATACAATCTGGACAGCTTTGGACATTGTGCAAACCGACTGATGTCCATTGCAAGGCGACCGGTTTGAAATCTGAAAGGGTTTGGACCGTGACCAATGTGCTGCCCATTATCCCTTGCTTTCCAACATTGTAAAGACTACTCATGAGGTAGTTATGTCAGTTTTTGATACACCGCACACGCATTCGAACATCATCAGCCCGAGTTGCTTGTTGCTGGGCACTGCTGTGAAGATCACCAACCCACCAGTCATTGTTTTGAGGCTCACACCATGCTGCTAAGGCAATGCAGCACGCACTTAAGGTCTTCGAGACCTCCCCAAAGGTCTCTCCACCTAAATGGCCATGCATGTGTACAGCCCAGCCTCACCTGTCGAGCAGCACCCCAACAAAAGAGTGCCGTCCAGGAAACAGCAGCCAGCAGCGAGCAGGAGCAGGACCCCGCCTACAAGTATAGCGACGGCGTCAACCAGTTCCTGGGCAACTTCCTGCCCTCCAGCAAAGCTGCCAGAGGGGAGCTCAGCGTAGACTTTGATGCCCCTAAGCTGTCAGGGCTCAGCCTGCAGGAGCTAGCACAGCTTGTTGAGCAGGGTCTCAGCAAGACGCAGTGGTTTGTGACAGGCGAGGTGGACGTCCGCCTCTTTGCAGACAACTTCGCCTTCAAGGATGAGTCAGTGGCAACCACAGGCATCAAGGCGTATGCAACGGGCGTGAGGAAGCTGTTTGACCAGGTGGGAGCAGGCACCACCATGCCGCCCGATGGCTTGGACTGACAACATATCAGAGTGGGCTTGGCCTGCGCTCCGGTGCAGCATTGCTCTTTTTACGCCCAGGCCGCCTGGCAGCAGTTGTGTGCATACACTGTATGTCGGAGACATGGAATCCTGATGCCCCAATGCATCAAGACATGCACTCAAGGAAAGGGGATCCGTAGGGGGTTGCTGGCCCACCACAACTGCTGCCGCGGCAGTCTGCAGCGTGCCACCAGCACAAGACAGCTGGCGAAAGCAACCTGTGCCAGCCATGCATGACGACATCAGCAAATGGCATGGCCCTCGCCGCACACTGTGCATGCTGCCCTGCCAACCAAGTGTGCCTATCGACACTATGGTACGCATGGTGTGATGCCTCACTCTGTGCCTCTTTCCTGTGTGTGATCGACCACAATGCAGGACACCTGTAAGGCTGAGCTGGTCACGGTCACAGCCGAGCCCGCCAGCAACAGCATCAAGGTGGTGTGGCGCCTGGAGGGCAAGGTCAACCTGCCCTTCAAGCCCAGCATCAAGCCCTACGTGGTGACCACCACCTTTGGCGTCGACGCCGACGGCCTCATCTGCAGCCAGCTGGATGAGTTTGCAGTGCCTGGTTGGGACCTGCTGCTGTCAACCATACTGGGGCAGGGCTTCGGTGCAACGCCCGCGCGGCCTGTGGAGCAGCTGAGGGCGGCAGCAGCAGCGGGCGAGAAGCTGCAGTGAGGGGCTGCCTGCCTGCCTGCAGGGGCGCAGTGTGCATGTACATGTGTTTGTCTGTGACGGCTGACGTTGCAGCTGGTGCTGGCGTTGATATGGGCCAGGGTTGCATGTGGGGCCTTGATACTCTGCGCAGGCCACCACACTTGTTGTTTGATGTGCATTCCCTGCTGTCGACGTGGCATCAGGAGGCATGGTGTCCGTGAGCTGGGTCGTGTCTTGAAAACACAGGAGTGCTGAGTGAAATGATGTCGCTGCAGAGCGAGAATGTGTGCTTTGTGAAGGATGTTTGTGCTGTACAGCTTGTATAATACTCCTCGCGTGTGGCAGTTGCAGACATCAGGGCACAGCACTGTGCTGTAGTTGCGGCCTTCTGTCACCTCGAGCAGATGGTGGTCTGCATTTCCAGCTGACGTTGTTGTGGTCAAGCAACAGGCACACGCCTGGCTGCTCTGTTTGATGAGGGTCCTGCACAGAATGATGTGCTGTGATCGGCCATCGAGTGTGGACGTGTTGTTGCCTGTCTATACTGAGAGACGCATGAGAGCCTGATGATGCGTTTACTTTTCTTGGCAAAGCTGCCATATCAGATTGGCTGAGCGTGTTGGGAAGCATGCAGGGGCGCGCACTGTCCACCTCAAAGACATTCCTCTGAAACATGTTGCAAGCCGTCAGCTGTACATGCTACAGCTGTGAAGCAGTGCAGCAACCTTGCAAGGAATGGTCACCAACATGGTCTGTCCCGATCACTGAACAGCTGACTAGGCCGCTCACCGGGGCAGGGTGCAGCAACGGAGCTGTGCCACACCACCAGCTCATCAGACCACAAGCAGCCTGGCAGGATTTATAGCTGATGCGACACCACCCACCACAACCAACCCTCTTGTGCACAAGATCCGGACAGGCAGCGCCCACAATGCAAATCCTGCAGCCATGCTCGCCAGGAACCCTGAGCACAAATTGTTTCTAACAGCTCAACTGCTACTGTGGCACTGTTGCACGTCTGCTTCCTTCGACGAGTCGCCAGCCAGATCAACCTGGCACCTGGCCACAAGAGCTTGCCTGCTGCATCAACAGGAGCAGCACACCCACCCTGCCCGAGCAGCAGCTCACACAGGGCCGCTGAGCCCATGTAACAAGTGACCTCGGGCTGTGATAAACAAAACCCCAGCCCCGAAACATAATTCCCTACACACCAGCCCTGCAAATACCAGCTCCCCTACACAGCCAATGCTATCTGCTACCCTCTGCTCCCCAGTATAATACCCATGTGACTGACTCCCCCACCAGATCAAGAGCCTGCGCTGCACACTGGCAACGGTACGCTCGAAAACAATTTACTCGTGTGTGGTGTGTGCTCAGCGGCAACCACAGCACACACAGACACATGCACCCCTTGAGCACAACGTGCATGCCACATGAATCCGGCCTAATCCCGCTCGTCCAGCCAGGCATCCAAGGTGCGCAGCACATGGCTGGCCCTCAGCTGCTTGCGCTCCTCTGCTGCCGCCAGCCGCCGCTCCTTCTCCTTGAGCCGCTTGGCCCTGTCGATGTAGGCCTGCCTGAACTTGTCCGCTATGTGCACCACAACCTCCTCCGGCTGCTGCCGCTGGCCGCCCTGCCCTGCTGCTGCCATGGCCGCGATGGCTTCCGCGCTGGCCTTGTGCAGTGCGGCGGGGAGCACCATCTGCAGCGTGCATGCGGGGCAGCACACGTGCATGTCAGCACTGGCTCCAGTGGAACATATCCGTTTCCACTGGAACATATCCGTTTCCACAAGTGGTGTACATGTCTGTGAAGAAAATGTGAAGGAATGGCCAGGCACAATGCCTGCCTGCACCATACATGTGTTTGTGGTTAAAGCTCGTGCCTTGCTCACAGCAACATCCGCAGCTGCATACAGCAACCTTGACGCTCCTCAGCCTAAGCTGATGCCACAGGTGAGCAGTGTGCCGCTTGCCGACTGTGTTGATAAGCAGTCCCCTGCACATGATGTACAGGTCAGGCCATGCAAGCGCCGTGACACCACGGAAACAGAGGCACTGGGCGTGACGCACCTGCATGCAGGGCTCATCTAAAGCCTCTGGATGCCACTCCCGGGGTGGGGGCTGCCCCGTGAGCTTATCAGGCTTCAGAGGAGGGTTGACCAGCACACGCGGGCACCGCTGCTGCACAAGCTCAATGGCAGCCGAAGGGACATCAGGCCAGATCAATGCCGCCAAGTGCTTCAGCCTGCCTGAAGTGCTGCTGCTGGTACCAGCTGCGAGTGGCTTCCCGCTGCTTGATTGCTGACCGCCATTGCTGCTGCTCTGGCTAGTGCTGCTGTCCACGCCTGCAGACAGCTGCAGCTGGGGCTGTGATGTCGTTGCAGAGCCACCCTCATCATCAGAGGCAAACGCATCCTCCCAGCTATCACCTACAGCTGCTGCTGCTGGTGGTGCTGTTGATGCGGCTGTTGCTGCATGTGTGCCCGCGAGTTGACCGGCTGACGCACCGGCATGTTTGGCTGTTGACGCTGCGGCTGCTTTGTGTAGGGGTGGCGGCACACCGGGCAGTATGTAAGGCAGGGTCTTGAGCGCTGCTTCACTGCACTCTGCACTGCCACCCAGCCTCAGCACTTGAAGGTGGGGGCACGCCTGTGCCAGCTGCCGCCAGCCACCAGCAGAGATGCGGTCACACCCTGCGCCAGCACAAGGCAACACAGTCGGTCGGCAACAGGGGCACACATAAAGGGCAACTGACCAGCACCCCACACAGTGCAGCAGTCATCAGTGAGCAGCTGGCAGCACTTGGGCCCGTGATATGCCAGGAACCTCGCCTAAAACCTGCCTCAGGCATGCCCAGCTAAGTCGGTTGCATAGATGACACCCCCCAACATCTTGCAGCTGCACGTTGACTTCACAGACATGCTGCTGCAGCAGACTCTCCTGGGGCCCAGGCTCAAAAGCACCCTCCGTCCAACAGCCCAGTCAGCACACAGATACACAGCAACCTGCTGCATGCAAGGCCAATTCTTGCACCTGTGAACGAGCCACCCCCCTCAACACACCTGTGACATCCAGGGCAGTCAGCTGAGGCATTCGTGCCACCACTGCCAGCAGCTGGGCTCCATACAGCTTGCTGCAGCCTGCCAGGTCCAGCTGACGCCAGCCCTCATCTGCCAGGCTGGACAGTAGGGGCCCTGTCACCTCACCACGCCGCCTGGTGAGCAGGCAGGCACATAGAGGACAGACAGCAGCAGGTGCCGGCACATCAAGAGCCGGTGACAAGAGCTTGCAGGGTTGTGTGACATCGGCATGTGGCGCTGGCTCGTACGTGTGTGTGCTTGTGCGGTCAGGCAGGGTTGAAGAGCAGCGTCCCTATCTTCTGGTGTGTGAGACACTTGGTCTTAGTGCCGAGACCTCCCAGCAAAATGACTGAAACTTGGCGGTCCTCATTTTCTGCACGCCAACTGCACAACTTGGCTCTTTGCCATCTCAAACACCATGCTCTGGCACCTACACGACTGCCGTCGCGAGCCTTGGCTCACCTAGCTACAGCCAACAGGGCTGCCCTCACTTCTGCTGGTAGCCACTGTACTTGGTACCCCAACTGGTCCACCAGCATCGTCACATGCTGGCCCAATACAGTCATGCACAGCTTATGCAGGCTGGGCACCTGGTACATGCTGAACTCCTGCTGCTGCTGTGGAGGCTTCTGGGGTGCTGACTGCTGCTGCCTCCACTGCTGCAGAGGCTTGGTCCGCTGTACAGGCTCACGCTGTTGGGGCTGACGGTGCGCTGCAGCTAGGAGTGCTGCCAGAGATGCTTGCTGGGCCTGACTGACAGCTCGGATGGGTTGTTCTGCTGCATGTGAATCATGTGCGTCAACGTGATCGTCTTCAGGGCCCCATGCATCTTCTAATTCATCTCCTGCTGCTGCTGCAGCGGCGACAGCAGCTGCATCAGCAGGACCCAGGTCTGCCCACCTAACTCGTGGCATGGGGTCGCTGCAACGGTCGCAAAACAACTCAATCGACACGTTAACTATAAATTGCGGCACGATGGAGCACAGCACCTCAGCGCCTGAATGTTGCAGATGAGTGCAGCTGGTGGTGTTGAGGGTCTGGAATTCTACGTATGCTGCTGCCGCTGTTGCAGCATGTTGAGGTCTTGATAGAAAATCAGCATCAAAAGCTTATCCGGTGTGTCTCCGTACAGCGCTTGGCACTGTATCCTGTCCGCGTTTCGTCAGGGTTATGTAAACTGCCTCTGAGTACCATCAGCCAGTGAATTCTCTCCTTGTTGTCAGCTCAAGGCTGCTGAATCCACAACACTGCGCACTTTTGGTGCCAGTTCAACTGCTAGCACCTGACGATGACTTGACCGTGTGTCGGAAACTGCAGTACAAGCCAGATCGATCACGCAACAGTAGCCAACAAAAGCATACATGGCGACCCGCCATGCTCTGACCCCTGCTGATCTTGGAGAAAGAGGCACCCTATTGACCCAGAAACACGCAGAGTACATAGCTTCCTTCTCCAACATCTGGGAGGTAGGCACGTTGGGTGTCACCCAGCTGTGGTCACTCCCTGAATACTCAACAGCAGTGCAATGCGCTAGGTGTTGGTCAGCACAGCAAGTTCAGGCATCCACTGTGCTCATCCAGGTTTCATTTTTTCAGTGTTTGCCGCCTCTGTCCTGCTGCAGAGTGCAGACAAACTCGAGCATGTAGCCACAGAGCACTTCTGGATGAGTGGGATGTACTGGGGGCTCACTGCAATGGCCCTGATGGGCAAGCTGGACCAAATGGATACCGCCAAAATCCTGGACTGGGTGAGGGGCTGCAGTCTGAGCAGCAACGAGCAGAAGCAGGCTGTAGCACATGCATGGCAGAGATCAGCAGCACAGCCGAGTAGGTCTGCAGGCGAGCAGCAGGCGTCAACTGGCGCACCATTTATTCTGCCATGTCAGCATGCCTCACGTGCCACATGTAAGCAGCATGTACAGCAGACGGCCTCGGGCGGCAAGCGCTGCCCAGCCCAGTCTGCAGCACCCTACTTGCAGCCTGGCTAGCTTGGCACAGTAGCAGGACTGTGGATGTCCTGCTACCCACCACCTAAGAGCACACAGCAGTAGGCTGCCTTTTCCAAGGATTTTCACACTCTTGTGCTGGGTGGAACCCAATGCAAACCCATGTGCCAACACACTTGGCCATCGACACACGCCTACCACTGTGTCTGCCCACCTGCCAGGTCCTCACTTGCTATCACCCAGAGGATGGGGGTTTTGGGTCCAGCCCCCGCAACGACAGCCACATGCTGGCCACACTCAGCGCACTGCAGATCCTGGCACTGCTGGATGAGCTGCACAGGGTGGATGCAGACCATGTGGTGGCATGTGAGTGTGGCATGTGATGTGATGCAGACAGCTCGCCCGCAGGGCAGCACCCAGTGCAACCTCTTGGAAGTTGCCTGTAAACTGCAGCTCATGGCGACTGCCAGCATGACTTTAAGTACGCTTGGCCTTGTCATGTCGTTGAGAGCAGGGGCTCAGCAGTGCTGTGCTGTGCTGTGCTGTGTTGTGTCATGTGCTGCTGTGGTGTGGCACGCTGTGCTGTGCTGTGCTGTGACCTGGTGTGCAGACATAGCACAGCTGCAACAACCAGACGGCTCCTTTGCCGGCGACAAGTGGGGAGAGATAGACACCAGGTATGTGTATTGGCTTGACAGGTCAAATGTTCTGAAGTCAATTGAGCCGGCCGTATGCCTTCAGGGAATTGAGCCTGTCGGTCTGACTGTTATGTCTGCTGCACATCAGCTAGTTGAAATGTCCTGCTGTTGTGTGCTGTTTTTCTGCTGTAGGTTTACATACTGTGCACTGCTAGCCTGCTCAATCCTTGGTCGCATTCAGTCGCTGGATGTTGCTGCAGCGGTGGGCTTCATCAAAGCCTGCAAGAACTTTGATGGAGGCTTTGGCTGCACACCAGGTAACATCGCGCTCACGCTGTGGTGTTGCACACAATGGGCCTTGCTCTCCAGCACAAGGTGGCACTCACTGTTTGTGTTGTCAGCAGTGCTTAGCGCTGGCAGCCACAGCAGCATGCCACTGTGCTGTGTGTGGCGTTGCTGCTTACTGCTGCTGCCCCTCTACTCTAGTGCTGGCCTCCTGACCACTGCGTGTGATGATGCTGTGCTGTCCTGTGCAGGCAACGAGTCACATGCTGGGCAGGTGTTCACCTGCATAGGTGCCCTGAGCTTAGCTGGCAGGCTAGATGCTGCGGACAAGGACTTGGTGGCATGGTGGTGAGTCACTGCTGAGAAACTGCAGCCGCACTGTGCTCATATGCATAGCACCACAGCCATGCAGATGCCTGATCCACTGATGTGGCTGCTGGGAGGCTGCTGCTGCTAGTGCTATTGCACCTCCTCTTAGCTTGAGAGCTGCTTGGGATGCTTGCACCTGCTGTGTTCGTTGAAATGCCATGCCAGTGCACTGCTGCAGCTTTGTTATGTGGGCGTGCTTGGTGGGGGCATGGAGGGACGAGGTCATGAGGACAGCAGCAGCCCTGCAAAGAATGTTGGGTGACACCAGGCGTGCCTGCATTCCAGGGATGTGTTGCCGTGCAACCCCGCACAGCTGACGATGGATGTGTCACTGTGCAGGCTGTGTGAGCGGCAGACACGCAGTGGCGGGCTCAACGGGAGGCCTGAGAAGCTGCAAGATGTGAGTGGGCCCGGCCGTTGCTGACAGAGGGCTGCACAGCTTGCTGGGGCATGCTGCTGCTGCTGCGCTTGAGCGGCAGCGGCTGTACCCGCCACACCATGACTTTGTACCAACCATCATGATTCTGGCAAACCATGACGCCACTTACTGTGCGATCGTTGTTGTGGTGCTTGCGCCTGCAGGTGTGCTACAGCTGGTGGTGCATGTCCTGCCTGTCGATACTTGACAGGCTGCACTGGATAGACCAAGCAGCACTCACAAAGTTCATACTGCACTGCCAGGTGAGCTGCAGTTCATTGCCAGCTGGTGCAGAGTGTATTTTGCTGCGTCAGGTGTCAACACAGCCGGCACAGCACAGTAACAAGCTGCGGAGCTTGATTCAGAGTCATAGCCAGGGGTTGTGACATATCTGGGTGGCCAATGAGCTTCGTGAGCCTGCGTCTGAGCCGTGCATTCCCCAAACTTTCTGTGTGCCTGTGTCCTTGGAACTGGCACCAACCCTGCGCCTGCTGTGCCTGCCACGTGCACTCTCCCTGTCACAGGACGAGGATGACGGAGGCATCAGCGACAGGCCTGACGACATGGCTGACGTGTATCACACCTTTTTCGGCATCGCTGGGCTGTCCCTGATGTGCTATCAGGGCCTGGAGGCCATTGACCCCACATACGCCCTGCCTGTCAGCACAGTCAAGAGGCTCAAGGCCCAGCAGGCCCAGCAAGAGTAGCAGGGATCGCTGGTGCCCACTGGGGTCGCAAGCAGTGCTGTTGCCGGGGGTTGCGGAGTGTTGATGGTTTGCAGGCATAGTCGAGGGCTGTGGCCGGAGCCTCATAGATGCACGTAACTTTGGGCTGATGCTGGGTATTTCAAACACGTGGGTGTGATACAGGTATGCTTGCTGTAGCACTGCGTTTGGGCTGCAATGCCAGCTTGGGTTCCAGGTGTGTCTGTGCTTCAGAGCTACTGTGCCATGCTCTGCTGCCGCCGCCAGCAACAACACGCCACCACAGCAAGCCGGATATCTGCCTGGCAGCTTCAGGTTGGCAGCCACCATGTGTTCATGCGAGCAGGAAGCGTCTGGCAGGGGGGCGCATACGTACATTGCACCGAGTCAAACATCTCTGCAGGCCACTGCAGCTTTTACAATCAAACACACAAGCACACCACTACACTGCATTTGCCGCCACAGCTTAGATCCCATACTCCTGACACAGTTCCCCTGTCCAAGTGTGTTGACAGCCACCCAGGCGACCCAGGACACCATCAACACAGGAGCGACCTGTCCGTCCCACCGCAGCCTGCTGTGGCACATGCTGCTGACAAACCACACATCCACACGACAACTGCTGCACTGCAATGCGCTGCACTTCTGTTGAACCCGGCATGCTCCCAGCCTCCCTGTCAGCGCCGCTTGTTGGCTTGCTTGGCTGCCTCTGCCGCCTGCAGCACAGCACAGCACAGCACAGCACACCAAACCACACACGGACAGCACAGCACACAGAAACACCACAGTCAGGATCTGGCATTGACTCTCTGGCGCACATGCTCCAAACAGTGCTGCCATACTGACCCCATCAGCTGCCTGGGTTGTGAGCACCCCTGCGTGACGCCAACTTGCTGATGCATCATCAGGCACACAGCTAAAGCACAGCTGCCTTATGGTATTTTCCTCCAAGACAAAGACAGCATCACTGAGCAAAAGATCCCAGATCTGGCCCACCAGCGCACACCTGTTTCTCCATCTCTGTGAAGAACTCCTGGAAGCGTGCCCCCGTCCGTGCCGACACATTCATGAACTTCTCACAGCACTTGGTCACACACTGCAGGGCAGACATCACATAGGACGGAAAAGCATGCAAGGCAGCATGCACGGTTAGGGTTCTGAGGTTTTTGAGCACATGCACACATGTCCTGGAGGATCGGGTCAGCCGACTGCCTGCAGTAGCTAAGCGGCGCTCTCCAAGCTCTGCAGTGCCTGCCACAGACCACCAAGTTGGGATGCCGGCCACACTCATATTCACGAAACAACCTGGTGCCACAATGCAGCTGCATAATGACATCCTTTCCTGCAACAGGCAGAGCCCCCTGGTAGCAGCAACAGAGCCTATCCACTGCAGTTGAACTCAGCTGCTGTCCCACACCCCACAGACACACACCTGCTGCTCGTCCTTGCCCAGGTTCTTGCTGCGGAAGTCCAGCACACAGTCCTTGAAGCACTTCTCCACCAAGTTGTTGTACAGCTTCAGGCTGCAGCACACAGCAGCAGTACGCAGCAGCAGTGCAGATGAGCAGTACACACAGGACCAGTGGCAGTACACGGTGCTCAGAAGGCACTTCATGAACTTGGACAATGCACACATTGGGGCAACTAGGTGTATCGACGCAAGTGTGGCAGGCCTACCAGGGGCCTCAGTGATCGAAGTGTGACACAGTGAATGTGGAAGTGTGACACAGTTAGTGTGGAAGTGTGACACAGTGACTGCTGCTGCCTCAGGTTGGTGCCGCTGCCTGCTTATGGCAAGGCGCATGTCGGTCTTTCAGTGCGCTTCGCAACGTGGCACATCTGGCTGAAGGTGCTGGCATTGAACAGCATTGCCCTCAGTTGGCCCAAGATCTGCGGCCTTCTGGGTCCTCAATTACCCCATCTCAGCCCCAGAAAGCTGACGTGCGTGTGGTTGACGCGGTTGCAGCATGCCAGGGGCTGCTGGCAGACTCACCTGTCACGCACTTGCATGTGCTCCAGCTGCCCGAGGAAGGCTTGCCTGTGCTCCTCTGGCAGGTCTGCAGGTGAGAGCAACATGAATGTTTGGTTGGTGGCATGGCACTTCTCATGTGCACTGGACGGCCAGGACAATGCTTCTGCTGCAGCAGATTGCTGAAGCAACAGCAGTAGCCTGGCAGCATAAGTACTCGCGTGGGTCTGTTCCAGCATGATAGGTCGAAAGCCACCAGCAAACCATGCCAACTGCGGGCTTACCCCGGCTGTACAAGCATCCCGGGAACTAGCAGGCAGTTCAAGGCTACCCACCTGCCATGGCCTCTACTGGGAAGTTCATGGCTGCTCTGTGTGCGTACTGCTACTGCTCAAGGTCCTTGGGTGAAGCTTCCAAGTCTTGTAGACGAAGCTCAGCTGCCTCTGTGAACCCCCAGCAGGCTGCTAGTAGATAATCTAAGTCCGATCTTCAAGGTAGCGAGGCAGGTTGCACGCCTACAGCAGTATGCTAGCCAGGGTGAACGCTGCAAATGTAGCTGGTGTCTACAAGCAGCAGTGGTGTTGCCACGGTAAGGACACACGTCAGTCCGTATGTACTGCAAGAACACAACACATAATCGTATGGATGTGAATGCGCTTAGTTGCTAGCTCAGGGAGAGCACCAGGCCATAGGACTGTCAAAGCTGACTGAGTAACACCTGCAATGCCCGTTGAGGTGTGGCTGCTGGTACTTGAGATAGCAGGCAAAACAGAGTTAGCCACAATATCTACATCAGCGTCACTTTACTGCCGAGCATCAGTGTTTGCTGCTCTCAACAGCAGTCAAAGCTCGCGACGATCTGAAGCTCTGCACTGAAGGCTTGCACGCAGCGACAAGTCATGAACGACGAGGACGACGACCTTCCCATCGCAATATCACTGGGGCCCGACACCAGTGCGTGCGCTGTAGCCATTTCTGGCTTGGCTGCTGAGTCTGCAGTTGCCACTGCTGCCAGGCCATGTTCTCTTATGCAAATCTGATCCTTGTGCTGCCTGTGATGCCTGCAGATGAGTGCAGCACATCAAACCCAACGCAAGAGACGGTCTCGGTCTCGGCTGCACGCAGCTCTCCCGTGCCTGTCACCCTGATCACTGGTGAGCACCACTGTCCTGTCGTGGGGCACTGCAGGAAACTCCTGCAGTGCATGCTAAGACCATCGCCACTGGTTTGCTGGGCACAAGCCGTTGATGACCAACAAACACAAAG
>QAXK01011255.1:0-14174 GCA_004335735.1 Chlorella sp. KRBP | reverse complement strand
GGGGGGGGGGGTGTCGAAATGGAATCCAAGCCGCGCACAGGCCCTTGGCCGCATGGCTTACTGCTGACTGGGTTACGGTTGGGTGACTAATTTTACAAGCCGTAGGGGCCTGGGCTGTGACCTGACAAATCTGACCTGTTTTGTGTCCAGAAGCGGTTGCGATCTGTCCTTTGTCCTGCAGTCACTGCCATCCATGGTAGTGGTTGGTGCAGCGTGGCGTGGTTAGCCGTGGGGTATGTCAGTTTGGGCGCCTGCGTGTTTGTGGGTGTAACTGTAGACATCGGCTGTGAACCCACCGCAACGTGGTGATGCGTGTTGACGCGAGGATGTGTTTGTGTTTGGGGGGCACTTGAACGCAATGCCAGGAGGTGGGTCCTGGAGGTATGCAGCTTTTGGCATGCAGCAGGTTTACCTGACTCTTGTACACTGATCCCAACTTCAAGCATCAGTCATACGGGAGATCTCCTGAGAGGGTGTAATGGTAGGCTGTATGCATGAATGTGTGCCCGGGTGTGCAATCATTGATGCTGTATCGGTGCTTTGCGCCATGATGGCGCAGCGCATGCCTGCGTATGTGCTCGCAAGTCGCCTGTGCTGTGACTTGGTGACAGCACAGCAGCACGCATGTGGAGCAACACCGTTGCATCCTGCAGGATGCCGCTGCGCAGCCAGCAGCTCAGGCGTGGGGGCCACAGCGGGAGCCTGGCTGCCTTGCAGGCGTGTCCCGTGCCTGGTTGATTGATGCAACTGGATGCAGCCAGCTGCGTTTGCCGCCCTTGCACACCAGTCCTGGGGGTGTAGTGCTGCACTACATGCCCCCTTTGGACCTGTACACACAAGGCTGAGCATACCTGCATGATGCATATGTCCTGACTCAAGGCTGTGTGCATGAACCTGCGGGGGCGGTATGTGCAAGTTCCTTGGCATAGCTGATGCTGAGGGTCAAGTTGGGCAATGACCAGGAGTGCTGGCAAGGGCTAGCAGTGTCTGGCCTGTTTTTAGGCCACTGCTGGGCTGATGGGCGCCTGCAACGGCCCAACCATGCAACATCATCACACCCTGCCTATAGAAGGACGGTGAAAGTAGGTGTGTTTCAGCTGCTGGCTTGGCCATGCAACATGCTACATCACGATAACCATTTGCTGCATCCAAGATCAGTCCCTGTGAGGAGTACACCTTCAGTGCTGCCTGTGAGCGCTAGCTGTTGAAAACCCAGATCGTGTGACTCTCATCTCAGTGTGTGGCGTCAGGATGAACAGAGTGTCTGGTGATTGTGAGTTGGGCTGCTGATCCTGCTTGCTTGTAGTGCGCGCCTGAGAGCAGTCCACCAGGCCTGGCTGATCAGTCGTGACAATCATAATCCACAAATACAACTCAGTAACACATCTTGAGAACGCCTGAATATGCTTTCCTACAGTCAATCTGCTTGGACAGCCTCTGGGGCGACCCAACCCTCCTCAGGTGGTGGCACCAGGGCTGACAGCTGTATGCACCTGGCACCCAGAAAGTTACACTCAACCTATCAAAGGGACTCTAGTCATCATCGGCAGCGGCACGAATCATATCCACACAACAGCAGCAGATGGTTTACGCAGCCTTGGGCTTGGCCACATCTCCCACAATCTTGGTCTTGTCCTCGTCCAGCTCTGAGATGGCCTTGATGCCATAGGCCAGCTTGCGGGGCACTGCCTTGATGCCTGTGTGGAGGACAAAGGAGGGGGTGCGTGGTGGCGGGGAAGGGGGTGAGTGTCAGCACATGGGCATGTGGTTGGCCGTAGTGCGCTCCCAAGCGCTGCGTACATATGCCTGTATGTGGGCAAGGAAGGGGGTTCTGTGGGAAGTAGAGGTAAGGGTTGACACGAGGATTATTTCCTTTGTTCACACGTCCCTTCTATTGCTGCATCCTACCCAGTACCCTGTGGTATGCTACTGTCACACAGGCACCCTGGGATATGATGTGTCTCTGTTTGACAGTGGCACTACACAGGGAATCCACTAGCCCAGCCAGCTCAAGCAGCTGCATCCACAGCAGTGCCTGGCCCAGTGCTGTGTACCTGTGGCGATGCGTGTTGCTGGCTGCTTGAGCAGCCGGGCAATGGTGGCCTGCAGCTGCTTCTTGTTGGGCAGGTTCTCGCAGCGCTTGAACTGCAGACCACAGCACGGCACAGCAGGACACAGCAACAGGTGGTCAGCAGGAAGCACAACCTCACAACCCCCTGCCGCCAACAAGTCCCTTCCACAGCTCAACTCGAGCTGTGACCTGAAATAGAGCCTGCCCCTCCCAGCCCCTGCTGCTGCTGCTGCTGCCAACATGCCATGTCCAAGCCAAGACCACCAATTGTGCCAACCCTCTGCCCCTGTTTCCAGAAATCCTTAATGTGCTGCCACTCCCACCCCAGCAGGTGCTGCTGCCACCAAGGGACACCACCTGGGCCACAGCAGTACGCAAGTCAGTCCACCTGTTGCTGGCCTCCGCTGTCTGGAGAGCTTCGTGCAGGTGCTTCGTGCACATGCAATACAGGTGCACGCGGAACACAGCACCATGTGCGACACAGATGGGCTGTGTCCCTCACCTCTGCTGCTGAGAGGGCCTTGTTGTCCATGATGACGCAGCTGAGGCTGGTGGGGGCGACTGCCTCCACACCCTTGGGGGCCATGGCCTTGGCCTCCTTGAACAGGTCGTCAGAGAAGGAGTGCCAGTGCTTCACAGCGTCTGCAATGTCGTCCTCATGCACAAACACCCACGCGTTCTCGCCCTGTGCACACACACATACACAGCAGCAGCAGCAGCAGCAGCAGCAGCAGCAGCAGCAGCAGCACAAAGGCAACTGCATGTGAGCACATCAATGCAATTGTGAGCACATCAAAAGCTGAACAGGCAAGAACGGACGTCAGAATCAAAGGGTACTGGTGCGCCACAAGAGCACACAATGTGGCAGCACAGCATACTGTCCCATGCCTGATGCAACTGCCTGGACTGGTATATGCTGTGGCTGCTGCTGACTTGGCCAGATGCCATCACTGACTTTGCTCTGAAGCTGCCTGTACGCTGTACACAGTGCTCCTCGGGGAGGGACCGGTCCCTGCTACAGGCTGTCCAGCACGCCCGACCGCCATGCGGCTTCTAGTAGCTTCACCCAGCTGCACAGCTGCACCCCTGGTAAGAATGTGCCATCCCCCACCCAGCAACTGTGAAAGCCACCGCGTGCTGCTGCTGCTGCCGCTCCTGCTGCCACAAATGTGCTTGTAGCAGCTGTTGCTGGCGCTGCAGCTGGCTTCAAGTGGGCCCATTCCAAGGACTGCAGGGATTGCTGCTTCGTCTGCTGTGCTGTCCGCTTGGTGACCATCTGCAAGTCGTGACTGGTGCTCCCTGGCTGATGCCTCCTGCCATCCATACCAATATCTGACCTGCTGTCACCGGTTGATGTATGCAGAACCACTTCTACTGCTTCTGATGTTACAGGCACCAAGCGTACGCGTCTGATGGGGGCTGTCGGGCTGCCAGTTTCTGATGCAGGCCGGTATGCTGTAACACCTCCCTGCTGCTTCAGCTGGCCTAACTACAGCCCCACAGACAGTTACACGTTTGACAACCCATCTGCTCAAGTCCCAAGCAGCATTGACAGCCATACTTACAGTGCAGCCTGCATCTGCCAGTGTTTCCCAGCCTGGCACCTGCTTGACTGCCTCCTTCAGCAGGCTGTTTTTGCAAACATACACTGAAGAGTTCTCTGGCACGCCCTTGCGGAACTTCTGCATGGTTTGGACCTGCATGTGTTGGAGGATGGCAGCGGCAGCAGTGCAGCAGCAGCAACAGCAACAGCAAGCTTAAGGAGCCTGATGCAACTATAAGGATGGGTCTAGCATGTTCAATTGCATACTATAATAGTAATAAGACCACACTGACAAGCAATTGCAGCCGGCAGGACTCACATTGAGGCCCTTGTAGCGCAGTCCAAAGACGATGACACTGTTGTGCAGCTTGCCGGTCAAGTCCTGCACAATCTCCTCCTTCTTCTGCCGTGTGAGTGCACTACGGACCTGCAAAAGACAATATACGGTCAGCGCTGGCAGCCTGCTAGCCTCGCCCAATGTGGCGGTCAGCAAGTGTGGCTGTGGTGATGGCCACGAACCTGCAGTGAGCCCCTGCTGACCCTGCTAGCGGAGAAAGCTGGCTGCCTCAAGCTGCTAGTTTGACCGCAAAACGTCTGCATTTGTGACCCCTGTGCGAGCATTGTGCCGTCTACACACGGACAAGCAAGGGCCGCAGCCTGGCTCTCGCAACAGCAATACCAGCAGACGTAGAAACTGTCGATTATGCAACGATTGCATCACATTGATCCGTCGCAGCAGACGGCGTTCCGTGAGTCAATCAGAAAGAGTGAGGGACCAGGCTGTTTCATTAAACCCGCACTTGTCCATTGCTTCATGTTTCAGTGCGTCCCCCGTCTAAGGCATTGTTTAACACTTGTGTGTGCGTGCTTGAGCCGCTGTCAATTCTTTTGCACACAAGGCACGATGCTTTCGTCAGGCTTGTTAGCACCCTTGGCCTGGCGCTCATTACAGGGTGTGCTCGGAACTTCATCTGCCTTGAACCTTGCGGTGAGTGCAAGACCTGCTCTTGTGCTGACTCTGCTGGAACCATGTCGTCACAAGCTGCTGATGCTGATGACCACTGCGCGCGCACGCAGGCTCTTGCACGCAATAAACGTTGCATATCAACTGGTTCTCATGCCTCCCTGCGCTGTGAGGAGTGCCACGGGCAGCTGCGAGATGTGCCCACAACATCACAGGCGAGTCCTGCAGGAGTACCAGCGCTGTCCTAGCAACCGCCAACCAACCACGTTGCTTGATGAGTATCGTTTCGCCAAGCGGTCTTCCGTTGTGCTTAAGCTGCATAGCTCAACACACCATGCGGGATATGGTTGGGCCGTGCTGCTGTTATGGTTTGGCCAGGTTCTGACCAGACTCTCAGAGGCTCCTGCTGCCCCAATGCTCTGCTGTGTCATACCTGCAGGTCAGCCCTGACAGCAGGGCTGAACTCAATGCCACTCTGCACTGGTGCAACAACTGCGAGGTGTGTATGGCCAGCCTGGCAACAAAGCAGCGGCAGAACCACTCAAGACAGCATTGGACCTGGTGCCGTTCCACACCCTGTCGGCCTGCTGATCACATTGCTCGCACCTCTACCACATGCAGATGCCACATCTCATATCGTTGATGTCTGTTCGCACCCTTATCGACTGCTGCACAGCCACATGTGTGCGTGTTGGTGCTGGTGTGTCCTGTGTGCAGAGCCTGACATCTCGTGCAGTTGAGGCACTTGGCAGCACAGCCAGCCCTACAGTAGCTGGAGCTGGTGCCCAGGGCATGTACCAGGACTACAGGTGGGCGAGTGGGGCAGCCAGACTCAAAGCAGGCATGAGGCAGTGATAGCAGGCATGGAATTGAGGCTCCATGTTCGTCAAGAGCTGGGATGCTGGTGCAGGTGAGAGCTTGGATGCAGGTGCATGTGACAGGTGCGTTCAGCAAGCCTGGGTGTGCCTACAGTTGCGTTGTGACGTAGCAAATGCAGGGCTGCTTGTATGCTCACTGACTAGTCAGCTTGTGCATATGCTTGTCCTCACTGTGGCTGTCCTCCCCTGTCCCCCCCTGTGCTGTGTGACTGTCCGCAGCTCCGGGCATGCTGAACACACCCACAGCGCGTCCCCAGGCCAGACACAGTACGGTGGCCAGAACTTCAGTGGCACGTCTGCCACCATGAACTGGGGCATTCGGGACATCCCCACACCCAAGGAGATGGTGGCAGCACTGGACGAGTGGGTAGTCGGGCAGCCAGCAGCCAAGAAGGTAGGCTCAGCAGAAGCAGGATGTGTCTGTTGTGTCAGGCTTGTGCCTTTGCCTTGTGGGTCCTGTAGTTGCAGCCCCTGAATGCTGCTGTCCTTCAAACCCCAGTGAGTTGTACTAGTGTGGTCCATCGTTACTTGTGACGTATTCTTGTGTCCGTCCTTGCAGGTGCTGGCAGTTGCCGTGCACAACCACTACAAGCGCCTCCAGAACAAGCGCATGCACCGCGCACAGGAGGCCCAGCAGCAGGCACAGGCAGCAATGGTGAGGGGGCTTGTGGCTTGGGCCAGTGTCTTGTAGCTTGGTTGCTAGAGGGAGCAGTAGTAGATTTGTAGAGCTAGCATGGAGCTCGGTGGTGTGGCATGGGGCTGCGGGATGTCCCTTGTAAGTGAGATGGATTGATGTGGCTTTTGGCTGCTTGGGCTAGGCAGCTGCACTTGTGAGTGGGTAGATAGGTATCAGGTGGATATGTGGGTAAGTATGTGGATGGATAGGAAGGTTGGTAGCCAGTGCACGGCTTAGTGGGGCTTCATAGGTAGTTGCTTGAGCTGAGGTAGGCTAGGTCAAGGGGTCAAGGCTGTGCAAGGCCAAGAGGCAGGTGCTTGTGCAGGACGGGCACGTCACAGCTCTGGGCATTGAGCACTTGCCCTGTTGCTTGCCTGGCTCATGCTGTGCCTGCACCAGGGGTCTTTTGCTGACAAAACACTCCTGGTCAATGGGCAGCCCACACAGGTTGGTAACAACAGAGCTATGTGGTGTGTAGCTGCAGCGTACAGAGCTGTGTTGAACAGTGTCATGTGCCCTTATCACGAACTTGGCGCACATAAACACACAGCTTGCCACCACCATTTGCCCCGCCCCTGCCTCTCTTCTCCAGCGCTCATTTGTGTCTTTGAACATCTGAATGCTGTTTGGACAGCGCAAGCACACTCACACACTGCGCTGCTGGTTCTCTTATGCTCCCTCTGCCTGGCTGTATTCCGTTGTTGCTGCCCACAGAGCCACCCACCCCCCAGCTACGGTGGCCTGCCAGTGCACATGTATGCAGTACACTCCAGCGCAGCCTCTGCCATCACTGCCCATGTCGCAGCAGCCAGTGCTGCCAGCCAGCAGCTCAACAGCAGCAGGCCCGGCGCCAGCAGCACACAGGGCCAGCCTGGCAGCAGCAGCGGCAGGGTGCAGGAGAAGCCACACGCACACAAAGAGGACTTTGTCGATGTGGAGAAGAGCAACATGGTCATGCTGGTGAGCGTGGTGTCGGTCTGATGGCGTTGTGAGTGTGGGCGCCCTGTGATGGTGCTGAGCTTGTGGTGTGGGCCCTGTGGTGCTGAGTGCTGAACCTGCTCCTCTGCTGAGGAGCACTGCAGCCAAAGGCAGACGGCTGGTGGCGTTGATGACGCAACTGGTACTGTGACTCTGTATGATTGCCATCAAGCTGACCTGGTGTGCATGCCACACACATGTCTGCTCACCGCAGGGCCCCACTGGCTCCGGCAAGACCCTGTTGGCCAAGACCCTGGCAAAGCTGGTGAATGTGCCCTTTGCCATGGCAGACGCGACCACACTCACGCAGGCTGGCTATGTGGGTGATGATGTGGAGGCGATCATCTTCAAGCTGCTGCAGGTAGGGGGCGGTGCCTCGTCTTGTGACTACGCATTGTGCTGTCTGTGCGTGCAAGGACCAACGTGATGGTGGCCCAGTGCCAGGGTGATTGGCAGCGACCGTCTACGCTTGCATGCTCACCCAGCTACCACTGTTGGTTGTGCCGCAGTCCCGCAGCCCCCAACTCGCCAATGCACCCAGTGTGCTGCACATGTACAAAGCTCTGCGTGGCTTGTGATGTTGCCGCTGTCTGCTTGCGTGTGCAGTCTGCCAACTTCAACGTGGAGGCCGCACAGCATGGCATTGTCTACATTGACGAGATTGACAAGATTGGTGAGTCTCATTTGTCTGGATGACAACTGAAACCATTGAGCTTACAACTGAAGGAGTTCACAACTGGATTGGTTGATAAAGCCATGTGGTTGCAACATGTTGCCAGCTTCATCTTTTGCCATTCGACGAGCTGCATTGTCTACGTTGGCAAGATGGGTTGGTGGCTTTGCCGTGGTGCAGGCTCTCAGCATCGCCGCGGCATCTGGCTGCAGCACAGCTGTTGGCGCACACATGCCTGTTGTGTCCTTTGCTTACGCTGCCGGTCTGCTTGCTGCGCCCTTGCACCCACCCTTCCTTTCTGCCGTTTCTGCCGTCCCTCTGCAGCCAAGATCAGCAGTGATGATGCGTCGGTGACGCGTGACGTGTCTGGCGAGGGTGTGCAGCAGGCCCTGCTGAAGATGCTGGAGGGCACTGTGGTCAATGTGCCTGAGAAGGGCGGCAAGAAGAACCCCCGTGGCGAGTTTGTGCAGGTGGGGTCACCCTGGTGTGTGATGCAGGCTGTGCTTGTGTGGGAAGATAATGAGCAATGCACGGAGTGCTGTGTGTGGGGGGGTCCATGCTCGTCCTGTTTGCAGGTGGACACTGCGACGTGCTTCAGAGTAGTATGGCCTGGCACACGTGACATGGCGTGGTGTCCGTGGCGTGCTCCTTTTTCTGTGTTGGCAGGTGGACACGCGTGACGTGCTGTTTGTGGTGGGAGGTGCGTTTGTGCACCTGGAGAAGCTGCTGATGGACAGCAGGCACAAGTCATCCATCGGCTTCGGCAACAAGGTGAGACATCATAATCAATGTTGTATCAAGTCTGTCTGCTGGCACATGTGGTTGCCACCACATGCATGTGCTGTTTTGCAACGGTGTCGCATCGTGTGTTGGGAGAGCATTACAGTCTGATGGGTAGTGTGTGGTGCGTGTTGCGTGGTTGGACTTGTATCTGTACATAGTTGAAGTGGTGCAGGGTGGTGTCCACGGGTGCAAGCTTATCATCACTCTTGAGCAAGTATGCAATGCATGTGTTTGTGCTGTGCTGTGCAGGTGCGTGCCACTGACATGGGCCGCCGTGGCGGGACCAAGATTGACAGCAGCATCCTGCGCCAGGTGGAGCACGCTGACCTGATCAACTACGGCCTCATCCCTGAGTTTGTGGGCCGCCTGCCAGTCATCGTCAGCCTGCAGGTGTGTGCACGCGGGGCTTGTCGGGCGGGGAAGGTTTGGATGTGTGGGACTTGGGTTGTGCGAGTGGCAGCTGGATCGCACTTCTGAAACAGGACGCATTGTGCCACATGTCGGACCATGCCACAGCAGCTGTTCTGCAACTGCCCTTTGACCTCCAAGCTCGCGTTTCTGCTCAGCCTGTTGTTGATGATTGTCGCTGCTGCCCCCCTGTCCACCTGCAGGAGCTGAGTGAGGACGAGCTGGTGCAGGTCCTCACGGGCCCCAAGAACGCCCTCACCAAGCAGTACAAGAAGCTCTTCGACCTCAACCAGGCCGCCTTTGGCGTCACACAGGGCGCGCTGCGCGCCATTGCACGCAAGGCCATCGACAAAGGCACTGGCACCCGCTCCCTGCGCTCCATCATGGAGAACCTGCTGACAGAGGCCATGTACCACGTCCCAGAGGAGGGCCCTGCTGCAGCCAAGGCTGGCAGGCCCATTGGTGTGCTGCTGGACGAGCAGGCTGTGATGGACGGGTCAGGCGGCCGCATCATGCCTGCCGACCAGCTGGAGCAGGTGCTGGTGTCTGACGCAGCGTCCTCGGACGGTGGCCTGTCTGACGGTGGCTCCCATGAGCCCATCGCAGCTGAGGTGCACTAAGTGGGGTGTGTTCAAGTGTGCACCGAGTGCAGTATGTCGAGTGTGGGCGCTCTGTGCAGTGTCTTGATATGGCACTGTTGCTTGCAGAGGTGTGCTGAGGGTGCCAGAGCGCACATTGCTCGGCCCACACGCTTTGAGGGTACCTAGTGCTGAGCCTCTCTCATGGCTGATCAGTGGCAGCATTCTGATGTGTTGGGCACTCCTGTGTCTGCACTCCTGTGTCTGCAACGAGGGCATTCTGGGCTTCTGTTGATGGGGGCATGGCTGTAGTGTGGCTGCCCTGTGAGTCTCATCAGGTTGCGTGGGCCTGGTGTCCTCTGCTGTTTGTGTTTGTGACAACTGGCGCCAGCCATGCACGCAAGTCACCTTGTATGCAGTTGTGTGCCGCTGACTGTACTACCTCCTGACCTGGGTGTGTCAACATTGTTGTATGAACCACGCACTGTGTGCTGCTGCTCTTATCACTACTATCGTGTGTGTATCAATTGTCCGAGCTCGCTGGCGATGGTGCTGTCCCCACGTGCAGGCACACTTGTGTGTCTGCTGCTGTGCCCTGTACAGCTCTTTGCTAGATGTGCAGATACGCGTGCCAACTGCAAGGGTTGGGAGCCGCGCCTGTTGTCGTGGCAAGCGTCTGTGGCATGCCATCGACCCCTTGTTTTTGGAGCCTGGGGCATGTCTCTTCGCCCCAGAGCCGCTGCATAGCCAATCATCAACACTGTGCCCTTTTAGCATGTTGTGCTGTGCTGCTGTGCAGCCCCAACCTGCAGCAGTCGCACGTAATGTTGACAACGTTGGGCAATTGGGCTGCCTGCTGCGGTGTTGTACATCACTCCTTGAGGTATCACCAGTGAGTGGTTGCTGTTGGTCGGTTGGTCGGTCTGCTGGTTGGGTTGGCTGCATGTCCTTAGGGGCAGCAAGAAGGCTCCTCGTATGATGCAAGGTTGAGTGGTTTGAGCAGAAGGCATACGAATGCTTTGCAGCCAGCCACAGAGGACCTTGCTGATCCTGTCCATTGAGCTTGAGTGGCCGTGTGTTGTGTTTGGGGGCAGACGAATGCATCTCCATCCCCATCTTGTGCAGCGGGCTGGCACAGAACAGGCCAGTGGCTCTCCAGGAAGGGTACTGAAATGGTACCACTGAGCAGCCAACTTGTGCCTTGTACTTTCAGGGTCACACTTTTCAGTGTCACACTGTCAAAGTCACACCAGTGAGCTGTTACTTGTATCACCTCGTGACGTGTACACTACACCCGGGTGGGAGCTATGCTTGACAGGGAGGCGTGTATGACTTGTATGCCTTTGGAGGATTGGTCACCTCTTGTTGATGACTGCCTTGGAAGCCTGTGGGCTCTAGTGTGATGTCTCTTCCCACGATATGTGCAACCAGGTGATCAGGTTTGCGCTTCTGACACAAGGTGCACGAGTGGCGCCTTGCGTGTCAGTCGCCCCTGTGTTAGGTGGACTCACGAGTGTGCTGTTGATGTGTGCGCACGGGCGCAGCAGGATGGCTGTGGTGTTATCGACAGGGTGTTGAGCGAAGCAGCAGTGCTCAGCTCTGTGTGACGGCTGTGCGCCTGCAGTCACCAGGCTGCAGTCTTCTGCTGTGCGTCAGCAGTTTCGAGATTGCCGTTTGTTTGTTGTCGTTGTTGCTGCCTTCAACACATGTACTTGTTTGGGCTGGCATTGTAACAGTAAAGTGTATGTGATCAGGCAGAGACTGTTGGCAAACCCCTGCTTGAAGGTACCTGCAGCAGCAGGGTCAAGCATGCCATGTTAGAACTTGGCAACAGGCGTTGAAGCACCATGCTGGCAATGGCAGCATGGCCAGCACCACTCTGTTCAGCCAGTCAGGCGATCATCATCACTGGACACTTACTCTCACTGGACACTTGCTGTAGGGGGCTGACAGTGCACACACATCCCCACACATGCACTTACACCACTGCCATCATCACAGACATACATATAATATACGTGGGCAGCCCAATTCCTAGGCCCAATAGTTGGGGCCTGGGCCCACAGCCACAAGCACCAGAAAATATGAGTACGCCTGGTACAATAATGCGCCTGCAGGCCAACATGCAGCATGTAGACACAGAACTGCCACCCGGGCGTATCATACAGGCTGCACTGCATAGGTGGCTGCCGCACTGCTCGCCAAATGCACAGGCGGCCGCCAGCTATAAAGAAGCTCTGGACAGCTGACGGCAACCTTTGGAAGTGTGCAGTACAAAGAGAGAAGGCAACGCTGTGCAGCATAAAGAGAGAAGGCATGCGTTTCTTGCATCAACACCCCCGGTTTGTCCTGCTCACACGATGTGTGCACAACAGAGGCCCTGCAATGTACACTGCGTGTTGAGCCTGCCAAGCAGAACGCCGATCACCATCCTTGTTCCCAAGACCGTGTGGCACGGTGTCCACGAACCAGGTGCACCCCATAATGTCAACTTGACAACTCCAAGTTCAGGTGGCGGCCATCATTTTGGGGGCCTCCCATCGGGCCTCCCATCGTTACCCCCGCACTTGTGAAACACGCGTTGCAACACAACACCGTAAATCAATGCATGCGCCACATCAGTAGTACTCCGAGTCTTCTCCCAAGCAAACACGAGACACCACACACGTTGCATTCCGACAGGGACACCTCCCGTTCCGATGGGTGCTCTCAATGTGCGACCAGCTGACCTGATGCTAGGCCGCTAAGGTTTCAGCCCAACCACAAAAGACACTTGCAGAAGTATCAACATGCGTGGCCTTGTGGACGGCATGCTGTCCTGATGCACATCAGGGCGGCACTCAGCACTGCAGCAAGCCCTGCGGGACAGAGCCCCAAGCAGGTTTGGCTCGATCACCAACATCAGCCCCAGTGTTTGCAACCCCCCAACAGTCAACCTGCTGCACACGGCCTCCTGCAGACTCAATGTCAGCTAGTCGAATACATGCGCACAGCACCAACAGCACCAGCACAGCAGTAGGCATGCTACTCAGGCTGCCTTTGGCACTGCAACATCAGCACGCCTGTTCACCAAGGCGCGAACCTGCCCAGCCATCACAGGGCACAGCTCAAGCTCAAAAAAGCAGCTATCATGCTGCAGCATCAGTCACAAGTCCGCCGGATTTTGCAAAACAAGCTCCCAAGTACTTTCAAAAAAAAGCAAATAGAGAAGAAGGAAAAAGCAACAGCTACTCAATGCTCTTGAAGACTACGACACCACAAAGCTCCTGAAATCGTCCCCGAGCCTCAGCACTGCAGGAAAGAGCAGCAAGCTGGCTCGTTTTGCGAAGAGAGCCTCACTCAGCGCCCCAGGCTGAGCTCCCCGGTCTTCATAGGCAGGACTGCCTTGATGCTGCAGATCTTCCTCCAGTCGTTCTGGCAGTCAAACGCACCCCCAGCAGGCCTCCCGATGATGCCCTCCCACACAAATGAGTCCCAGCCCTTGTTGTTTGCCTGGAACTCGAGCCCAGGGGGGTCCTGGGAGTTGGACCAGTAGTGCCTCTTCAGGTAGCCACAGTCTCCCTCCCCACCAAAGGTGAAGGCGCCGCAGTCGGCCCTTGCGTCGCAGGCGCGCGCGACAGCATCCCTGCCCCCGCAGACCTTGGTGTGCCATGCGTTGTTGGAGGAGAGGTCCACAGTGTAGGGCAGGTCTGCAGGCAGGCCGACACAGCAGGACGTGTCAGTGTGAGGTGAGGGCCTAAACGTTCAAGGGTCTACAACCGTGTCAACGTGGGAGGCGTTTCAGCACTGCACAGACAAAGACATGTCTATATGGTATCAGTGGGGTCATGTCAGGATGGGCGGCCAGGGCCTGGCCTCAGGGATGGCTTCATGGATGGTTTTCCTGGTGCGGACCACAGTAAGGGCCCTAACACTCTGGCAAGACTGCACAGTGCTGCCCATGGCTGAAGTCTCAGAGCCTGCTGATTGCAAAGATCATCACATGCCCAATGAGTTGGCCGCCAGTCTACCGCACGCTGTGCAGTACACGCAATGGCGTTCCGACAAATTGGCGACTACCCATGCTTTTTCTCTCGGGCTGTAGTCACATTCGCGCATAACTGGATGACACTGGATGACACATGATGACTCACCCTGTCCCTTGAAGGTCCAGTACTTCCTTGAGGGTGTCCCCTTCTTGTCATCCGCCTGAGGGGGAGGGGTCTTCTTGTAGCTCATGCACACGGCCTTGACGTTGGCCTGGTCGGCCCTGGGCTGGCCGTTGCGTGGGTCCACCTTGACACGAGGCTCCAGCGCGTCACAGCAGGACGACAGGGAGCCTGCGGGGGCAAGAACACAAACACGGCAGGTGTTACCAGTGTGCAGGTGTTGGAATGGCTGTTTGATTGATGGTTGCCGCTGGCAGGCAGGCAGGCAACATGAATACAGCCCCCATGTGGCGGATGGTTCTGAAATCAAGGATTCCATCGGGTAGAAATCAATAGTAGGACCTCCTTCCATGCAGTACAGATCAGCGAACAGGAGAAGCTTGGGTGTTCTCACCAAACATGCCCTCTGTGCGTGTGCCGGTGGACATGGTGTTGGTCTGGCAGGACTGGCCGTCAGAGGACTTGGTGCCTGGG
>QAXK01011252.1:0-10869 GCA_004335735.1 Chlorella sp. KRBP | reverse complement strand
TGGTGGTGCTGCTGCTGAACGTGATGTGGTGGTGGCGGCAGCGTGGAGGCGAAGGGGGCGCGCTGGCGCGTGATGGCTGAGCTGTCTTGCTGCTGCTGGGGCTGCTGCTGGGGCTGCTGGGGCTGCTGATGGTGGTGGTGATGGTGGTGAGCACGGGCATGTGGTGCTGCGTGCCCCGTGCCTTGGAGCACAGGTGCGATGTCCTGGGTGGAATTGGGTGAAAAAGCCTCCAGCGGGTGAGCGGGCACAGCTGCTGCTTTCCTGCCGTTCACAGCGCCGCTGCCGCCACCTGCGCTGCCGTTGCCCTGGACAGCAGCAGGTCCACCGCCGCTGCCATTGGGCACCGTTGCGCCTGCACCCGCAGTGCTTGTTGCACCCGCAGCAGTGGCGCTGCTGCTGCCCCTGGCCCTCCCAGCATTCCCTGACCAGAGACTGCCACCACCACCACTCTTGGCTGCTACCTTTGTGGCTGCTGTTGTGGGTGAGCCAGGCGGGCTGGGTTCCAGGTCGAGCACATGCGACTGCAGGTTCGCCTTGCCAAACGAGGCCCTCCCTGACGACAGCCCTGCATCATGCGCTGCACCGCCTGGGCTGTGTGGCAGGGCGTGCAGCGCCGTGCCGAGGTCGCCACCCGCGATGGGAGAGGAGAGCGAGGTGCAGCTGCCTGGCGTGTGCGCCGGCACCGTCCACTGTCCGCTGGCGTTGCCCATGTGCTGCAGCTGCACCTGGTGGCCGCTGCCCTGGGGCCCTGCCAGGCCCAAGAGCCCCTCATAGGGCCCGCGCTGGTGCGCAAGCACGGCCGCGTGCGCGCTGGCGCTGGTCCGGTACGGCCAGACTGCGGGCACCTTGGCGTCAGCAAAGCCCTGCGCAGCAGCACCTTGCATCCATCCCTGTGGTTGCTGGGCTCTCCTCCTTGGCTGCCAGCGTGGGCAGGCGAGGTGCACCGAGCGCGGCTGCTCACCGAGGAGGGGCTGTGCTCGAGGCCGTCCTCCTCGTTGGCCACGCGCCACACCTCGAGCAGCAGCTGCTCGGCCGCCAGGATGGCCTCGTCCTGCGCCAACAAGTATCGGGTACGAGGCCGTGCGCACGCGACGTTGACCACGGCAACACGCTCTACAGAAGCTCTTGGCACGCTGCCTCATCGCCCTGAGCGCTGCGTGCTGCTTAACCACGGTGTGGGCTGTGCGCCTGGCCGCAAGCAAATGATGGCGGTGCGCGCTGCCTCCACTGGCAAGCGCACGGCATGCGCTGCGCTGCATCAACACCGTTGCCGCGAGCTCGCTCGCTTCGAGAAAGCAGCAGGCTGTTCGGATGCCCCGCACGACTCGAGGTCCGCGATGCTCACCAGAGTCCGCTTGTCTTCCTGCAGCAGTAGAGCCATGATGGGCAGGTGCTGCTGATGATGATGGCGTGCTCCGCTGAGTCCGCGCGTGTGGGTCTCTGCGCCTTCAGCCTGTGCACCCCATTCTGGCCGGCTACTGCGCAGATGCGTAGACGAGAAAGCTGTGCGGTGATGCTGCTTGGCGGGGCGCTGCTGCTGTGAAGAGGCGAGCAAACATTTGAGGGTTTTAGGGTCGAGCAGAAAAGCCTGCAGCAGGACCATCACGCTCCAGTTACAGCTCCAGTTCCAGCAAGCCTCAGCATGTCCGCCACCTCTGTGACCTTCTCTCGCGCCTTGCCCGCCGCGCTGCCCGCCTGCACCTCGTGCACGTCTATCCGCTGCCACCCCGCAAAGTCCACCACGCGCACTCGTCGCTGGGCCAGCAGCTGCGCCAGCTCCTCCCCTCCTCCTGCTGGCTCCCCTCCCAGATGCCCCGCGTTGGCGTCCTGCACGATGCTTGCCACGGTCTCCTCAGCGTCCGAAGCGTTGGTGCCGATGATGCCTGTGGGCCCGCGCTTGACCCAGCCGCACGCGTAAAGCCCGCGCTCCACCTGAACGCAGCACGTGTGTTGGCGGGAGGCCAGGGTTACGGCAAGGGCAAGGTGTGCCACGCGTCCACGTGTGCCCCCCATCACCACGGCTCACCTCCGCCCCTCCAGGCTGCGTGAGCACGCGCCCAGCCACATTGGGGATGACGCCCTTGGCCGCGTCAAAGGGCACGCCCTCCAGAGGCAAGGAGCGGTAGCCAATGCTGACGAGCACCAGCTGCGCCGGTATGACGTCCAACACGCCTGCGACCACACGTCGAGTGTCTCAAGGACAGTGTGGGCAAACAGCTGGGCAGCTGCTGGGCGTGCGGCACCACACAGCCTGCGCTCTCAACTGTGCCGACGGTAGCTGGGGCCCGCTGCACAGCTTCCTCACGCCTACCGGCGCTCCCTTTCTTTCTTGCTTTCTTTCTTACCTGTGCCGACTGCCTGGGTCTGTCCTCCCGGCGTGCTGGGCACCACAGCCTGCGCTCTCACCTGTGCCGACTGCCTGGGTTTGTCCTCCCGACTTGCTGGGCGCCTGGAGGGCCGTGCGCTCGACCTGCAGGCCCACCACCGCCCCCACCTGGTCGCGCAACACCTGCGCTCACGCCAGCAAGATGCTCGAGTCCGTTGTGGTGCAGACAGAGTGCGTATGACGACACGAGCGCACACAGCTCGTCCCCACACCATCCTGTTGGGAGCAGCCAGCGCATGTCCATGACCACGCCTCTCACCTCTACGGGCTGGCGGTAGAACTGAAAGTGCAGGTGCTTTGCTTTGTCGTCCGAGTGCAACGGCGCTGTGGCCTCTGCTCCCTGCACAACGTTGACAGGTGGGCGCGCAGCCAGGTGACCAAAAAGGTGCAGCCTCACAGGCGGAGGACACCCAAACGTGCGGCGCAACAACGGCAGGCCCAACGTGCTCCACACGACCCCACAGCGGTTGAAGGCAGGCCTCAGAGATTGCCATCAGGCGGCTCAGCTCTGCACCTGTGTGATGATCTCGTAGAGTCTCCTCTTGGGCCGTAGCTGCTTGATGGTGGCCTGGTCTTCAGGGGATAAAGCCATCTGGTTGCCTGGCGCGTGCACGGCCAAGTTAGGCTCCGAGACCAGTTCTTTGAGCTCCTTGGCCGTGCAGGCGGCCTGAGCAGGCAATGGGAGTGGCGCAGGCAGGGAGGTAGCAAGGCAGGGCTCGCAAGACGGTGTCATGCTGTCAGGCAGGTAAGGAGGTGGCGGTCACATGTGAGCAGGCACACGGGAGTGGTGCAGGAAGGAGTGCAGGACGGAGTGTAGGTGGCAGTCATCGCGACGGTGCTAGGAAAGAGGTGGGCAGCCATTGAGGCGGTGCGGGCACACGACCGCCCTGGCCTGCCCCTCCCTCACCTGCACCGGCCCCCGTCGCGCCACCAGGTGCACGTGCTGCAGGCGTGGCGCCGCCTCCCTCAGCGCGCGCAGCGCGTGGCCCGCCACGTCAGAATCTGCCAAGGCTCCCTCGTACGGCGACCGCAGCAGCACCCGCGCGCAGTCCAGGGCCACGTTGCCTGCTCAGGGAGGAAGGCACACACGGGGCAAGGCTTGAGTGGTTCACACACGCACGCATCTGCACACGCCGTTGCAAGCTGCAACGAAGGGTGAGGGTCCGCCACCCTGGCTGGGTGCATAGAACTACAAGGCTTTCAAACACTATTGCCACCATGTGCACCACAGCACACAGTAGGCCGGCTCACCGACAACCCTGCAGATGGCCACGCTGCTAACCCACATCCAACAACAGCCTCTCTCACCGATGCCGCAGACGGCCACGCTGCTCACAGATGGCCCGCTGCTACCCCACAGCCAACAACAGCCTCTCTCACCGATGCCGCAGATGGCCACGCTGCTCACAGATGGCCCGCTGCTACCCCACAGCCAACAACAGCCTCTCTCACCGATGCCGCAGATGGCCACGCTGCTGACGCGGGAGAGGTCCACTGGCAGGTGTGCGCAGTCCGGGTGCCCGTTGTACCACCAGGAGAACTGGCGGGCGCTGAACACGTTGCTGCCTGCCTGCACGCAATGCCGCCAACGCACGCAGGTGCAGCGTGGGGAGGAGAAGGCGCGCCAGGACAGCGCACTTGCAGTTGGCTCTGCACCACGAGAGCGCCAGGGAGAGAGCGGCATGTGGCGGGTAGGGAGCGCTGCTGCTTCTTAGCCCACACTCCTTCCCTCTCCTTCTTATCTGCTTGCCAGAGACGGTCGCACCAGACGTAAAGCCCGACACACACAAGAGTGGTTGCTGAAGCGCGCGCTCACAGTCCCTGGCGCCCCACGCACCTCTCCTGGGATGCCCAGGTGCTTGTCACTCTCGGCGCCCACGCAAAGCACCACCTGCAGGCGCGTGCAGGGAAAGGCCGCGCAGCCACGCACAACCTGCTGATTTGCCGCCTGTCACAGCGAGCCACATCCAGCCCAGAGTGCTGGGCTACCCAGCACGCCCTGCCCTCCTCACACTGTCAAGCACATGAGAAGAGCAAGGCAAGACAGAAGGCAAGGCGCACCGCGTGGAATAGTTTCCGTAGCTCGCCCAAGGCGACGTCCTGCCCCACCAGCACGTTGCCGTGGTAGTGTACTCGTTCGTCCAGGGCCACCTGGGTAAACTGGTTGATCACGTTCTGCAGGGTGGCACGACCAACAGCGGCATGAACGCGTAGCGCTGCCAGCACCACCACATGTGCAGGAGGGACGGCGGTGGACGCCAGCAAAGCCTCCAGTGCACGCCATGCCTGCGTCTTGTTGCACACCACAGCGCGATGGCTGCAGGTGCAGACTGCGTGGAATCTCAGCCAATGCAGCACAGCGCACGCAGACACCTTGGTGGGCTGGTGGTCGGGCGCCACGCCGGAGCGCACCAGCCCAAAGGGGGTGGGCAGCCGGTCCTGCAGTCAAGCGGGATGCCACATCGGTGTTACGCTGGAGCTGCGAGCTCCTGTGCTGCTCTACACAGGCTGCCGACGTACCACCAAGTCGACCCGTGCGCGTGGCCCCAGCCGCTTGAGAAGCTGCATTGCGCAGGCAGCGCGCAGCGTACGCATGGTGAGGTGCGCTCTGCATTGCTCGCGATCGTGCTGTGCAGGTGCGCCTGCGTGCCCGATCAATCACGTGCGCGCCTCACCCTGTCTGCGGTGTAGAAGCCTGCAGGCCCTGCTCCCACGATGCAAAAGCGCAGTGGCGCAGTGGTTGCTGTGCTGTCCTCTGCTGCTGTAGCGTAGCCACGGCATGCCGGCACAGACAGCCACCCTTCGCGGTGCCTGCGCAGCCCGTCGACGAGCGTTCGCGCTGAAGCGGTGCAAAACGCCTTCATCGCTGCATTGTGAGCGACTCTTTCTCGCGTTGCCGTGCTCATGCCTGCCGCACACCCTCATCACGACCTGCGGCGCAAGGCGCATGCGCTCAGAGTGGCCACAACACAGCACTGCATCATTGGCACAGCTACTTGCGCGCAATGAGGCTCCTGCCCGAGCTGCTGTGCAGATGCTGGGGCAGCGCCAGCACTGCCGCACTGCCGGGTCCACCTCAAGCTGCTGCAGCGGCGCGTCCACACGCCCAGGTGTGCCCAGCGACTGCACACGCATAGCCATGCCTCTTTCACGCCTCTCCGCGTGGTTTTGGCCCAGCTCGTGCACGCTCGGCTGCGCGAGGGGCCCCCGACCCTTCAGATCGCCGCGAGGCATCCGACAGTCGCCCCTTGTCCGCAGTGGCGCTTGCCGCGAACTTGGACCTGAAAATGAATTCCTTGCACTCCCGCTACTCGCAGGCGGAGGTGGACCCAGGACAGCAGCAGTGGCGCGAGGAAGACGACTCCCTGACCGCTGCGCCCACGCCGCACCAAGCGCACAACCATCACAGCGAGCTCGCCCGCATCGCCCAGGCCACGCACGCCCAGGCTGCGGTGCTGTGCCTGCTGGACGAGGCCGGCACGCGCGTGGTCTGGAGCAACCGCGACCTGCACCTCGCGGGCCTCACGGACCCGCAAGGATGGCTGCTCCAGCCGCCACTCGACCACGATGCTACAAGCACTACAGGCTCTGCCCTTGACACCTACACCTCGGATCACCATCATCAGCAACAGCAGCAGCAGCAAGTGCTCCAGAGCTTCATAGCGGAGCTCCTGCTGGGCGGCCACGGCAAGGACACCAGTGCGGAGCTGCTGCACCAGGTGCTGCGCGCCGTGTGCACGACGGGCGCGTGGTGCGGCAACGTCAGCAGCCCGCTCGCCGACGCGCTGGTTGGGCTGCAGGCCAGCAGCAGCAACGCCCCGCATGGCATGCACCAGCTGGTCAGCGACTGGACCGCGCTGCAGCCGGCGGAGGTGACGGAGACGTCGCACACGCAGCACGGGGGCGAGGACGACGGCTTGTCAGCGTGCGGCGGCGGCGGCACGGCGAGCAGGGACAGTAGCCGCCGGGGCGGTGGTGCTGCCGCAGAGGAGGTGAACGCGGCGGCGGCTCGTGCGGTTGCGGCGGCAGATACGCTGCACCAGCAACGTGGTGCACTGCAAGAGGATGAGGAGCACCGCCCGAGTGTGTCGGTGCGCCAGGAGGTGGCGTTTGGGGCGGCATCGAGTGCAGCGGGCCCCAGCACAGCACACCACATCCTGCGTGACCTGCGGGACGTCGCTGCGGACGTGGACGCTTTCATCGGCAACCCGCCACGCACAACAACCCACGCCCGCAGCATGGCTACCGGCCCACGTGACGACCACCACAAGGAATGCGCCATGGAGGGAGACGTCCCCCTGCCTACCCTCGCCTGCAAGGCTGAGGCCATGGCTGGAATGGGCTCGAGGGTAGCTGCCGCAGCGACGACAGAGGCAGCGGCGGCGGCAGCGGTGGCGGTGGTGCCAGCTGATAGCCGGAGCAACGCAGTGACCCTGTCGCCCCAGCTATCGTCTGCACAGCCGCTCAAGGTGAAGTGGGCGGACCAACCGAGCACCGGCACAAGCGGTGAGCTGGACACCTCTCCGGCACTGTGCGGCTCTCCGCCAACAGAAGCTGCGGCGGCGCCAACGGCAATGGCACGGCGCCTGCTGCGGGCGAGCAGCAGCAGCGCGGCAAGGCGGTCGCGGCATCATCGTCAGTGGTCTGAAGCCTCCTGCCCGGGGCACTCGGGCTCGCAGCAGCACAGCCCGCACGGTCAGTTCAGTCAGGACGGTCTCGCCGCGCTCGCCGAGCATCACCAGCAGCAGCCCAGCGTGGAAAGCCTGGCAGGCACGGGGATGGTGGGCGAGGTGGTGCAGCAACACTCGCTGCCCAGGCGCGCGGTCCCGCGCAGCACTTCCTGCCCCGCTGCCGGCCTCAACGACGACTGCGCTGATGCGCCAGACGCGCCGTGTGCGGAGGGCGGGGACACACACGGACGGCCCCCGTTGGCAGCCTCGCGCGCGGTCAAGCACAGCGTGACGTTCGCCTGCCACGAGGACCACGCACCGCGGGCGCCCACGGCTGCCACCCGCAGCGCCCCCAAGCGCAGCAAGAGCTTCGCGACACACCCCGTCCCCGTCCCCTCCACCCCCACCTCACCCCCACCTCCACCCGCGGTCTGCGCATCCTCCCCGCAGCACCACCAGCACAGGTACAGACGCAGCAGCACCACCAGCGTGGGTGGCTACCTGCTCGCCGCCGACGCCGACGCCGCTGCAGCCGCAGGCACGCGAACCAGCGCGTCGTCCGCGCAGCAGCGTGGCCGCCTGGCCCGGCGCAGCAAGAGCTTCGCCTACCTCTCCCCCACCACGGCGCCACCCGGCCTCCCTCCGGGCGTGGTACGCCACGGCAGCCTCATCAGTGCACAGCGGCCCGCGACCCATCGCCTCCCCTCCGACCTCCAACCCTGGGACTCAGCCCACGCCTGCCTGCCCCACATGTCCAGCGGAGGACACACCATCGGCCTGCAGGCGCCACCAGCTGCGTCAGTGCTGCCGCGCCTGCAGACCCTAGGGCCTAGGACCTCCACCATGCTGCAGTCCATGGGATGGGAGCACCTCATCTCCTCGCCAGGCACGGTGGACCCGACAGGGAGCCAATCGATCTCATCAGAGCTCCACGGCATGTCGCTGCTCAGCAACAAGAGCAGCGTGACGGGCGCGCTGGACGCCAGCTCAGCGGAGCTGGCAGCAGGCCTGCCGCCCGCCGCTGACGTGGCGGCGCACGCCATCTCGTCGCCGCACCTGCTGGCCGGTCCAGGGGGGACGCGGCTGCCAGTGGGCGTGAGGCTGTCGCGCAGCGCCATGCATGTGACGATGCGCACGGCCAAGGCGGCGAGCCACACCGGCGAGTGTGGTGAACCTCATGGTGAGCGTGTGTTGCTTTGCCGTGGTGAGCGTGTTTTGCTCTGCTGCATGCACCATCCCCACAGCCTCACGATGATGCCATGGAAACACTGGCCACACTCGTTGCGCCCTGGTCGTGCTACATGCACAGAGGACCCTACCAGCCCGACCCGCGCTGCATGGCTCGCCGGCCCCTCCTCCTCCGCCAAGACAGCCCCTGGCCCGCACAGCAGCACGCGCCGCCGGCTCAGCACGGCCAACAGCGCGCGCCTCAGCACCACAGCTTCGGCGAACGCCATCGCCGCCGCTGCGTCGGCGCCGTTCGCGCCTCGACGCTGGCAGACGACCGTGGACCGGGCTGCGAGCCTGGGGCAGCAGCAGCGCATCAGCTTTGGCACGGGAGTCTCGGAGTCGCTCGAGCCGACCGCCGACGCTGGCGACGAGGGCTTGGCCGAGGGTGACGCGACGCAGGCCGACGGTCGCGGCACTGCCGGCGCCTGCGGGGCAGGTGGTGAAGGGCGCAGGAGGTGGGCGATGCCCCTTACCGAGTCCGAGGCCGAAGGCCAACCTGGCGTCGACGAAATCAGCGCGCATCCGTCGGAGCATGCGCTGCCATCGCAGCAGCCGGAGGCGACCTCGGGCCTGCGCTCGGCAGCAGCGGCGTCTGCGGCGCCGTCGGAGTCGGGGGCGGCGGGGTCGACAGAGATGGACGCGCGCTTTGGCGGGGTTGGGGTGTGGGCGGGCCATGATCAGCAGGCGAGGAGCGCGGCGGCGCGAGTAGCCGAGGTGACGGTGCGGCTGGTGCCGCTGGTGCTGCCGGATGGGTCGCCAGCGAGGTGCGGCCTTTGGTTGTCGCAGCAGCGTCCGCCGTCAGCCTGCTGAGGGTAGCCTTTAGCGGCACTCCACTCGTCGGCAGTGACTGACTTGTGCTCTGTCCACGCGTCCTCGCACTGCAGGCCGTTGCTGCTCGTCAGCTGCACAGACGTGAGCGCTCGCGCCGCCTTGGACCTGCTGATGGGCCAGCTCATGGAAAGCCAGCTGGCCATGATCAGCCAAGTAAGGCAGTTGTCAACACGCCTGAATAAATGCAGCCTCCCGTGGACGCCAACTTATCTTGCACCCAAACGCAGCCATCGTATGCACCTGGTGCTACACTCGGAGGCCCCCAAACAGATGAAATCACCAAGTGTTTGCTCGCATGCATCAACTGTGTGCGCAGATGTTTCCGTACCACGTGATCCAGCACCTGGTCAAGCAGACGCAGCAGGGCGCCGTCAAAGCCATCGACGCCAGCAGCGGCGGCGGCGGTGGCGGCGGCGGCAGCCATGGCGCTGACGAGACTGCAGCAGTGGCGGCGGAGGCATCAGTGGCATCGGTTGGCGCGGGGGCCAGAGTGGCAACAAGGCACCACAACGTCACGGTGCTCTTCATGGAGTGAGTGGTGATCACACTTGCGCAGGCGGCACAATCTGAGCCAGCAGAAGCAACCTCGGCGGCGCGGAGGAACAGACCGCTCGGCGTCCTTTTGCTACATGTGTTTCCTGTCCTTGCGCAGTGTGGTGGGCTTCACGTCCATGTGCAAAGGCCTGGACCCTCACGTCGTCATGTCGTATGTCAACCAGGTAAACCTGAAGGCCGCCAAATATTGTCCCTGTTTTGCGCTACCATGCCAATCCAGCAGTCACTATGACGCCAGCAGGGTGGCCTTCAACGTCATGCTGTCTGGCTGCCTGTACACACTCGCAGCTCTTCTCGGCATTCGATGAGCTGGTGCCCATCCACGGCGTGCACAAGGTTGAGACGGCTGGCGAGTGAGTGGCACGGGGCTCCACTCAGGGATTAAAGTTTAGGGCTGGATGTAGTGAGCCATTCACACGCGTGCTGTGCTGTTACTGCTCTGCCGCATGCCTTATCGCAGCTGCTACATCGTGTCGGCGGGTGTGCAACACCTGGGTGAGGGCGGCTTCTGGCACGTCATGCCGCAGCACGACCCGGCAGCCAGCGCCCGGCGCGTCATCGCCTTTGCCAAGGACATGCTGCGCGTCAGCGCCACGGTGAGACCAGCACTGGTGCTCTCATCGTCATCATCATCATCATTAAACGGCATATTGCAGTTGCCACGTATAGCAAACCGCCGGTGCTGCAGACAAGAGGGCTCACGTGCCAATGTTGGAAAAAGCTTGGCTCATCATGTGTCTCGCATTGTGACGCCGTGCATCTTGTCTGCGGCATGCGTCCAGTTGTGCGGACACGGTAGCTGGAGCCAGCAGCACAGCTTCCTCAATCACGCCTGCCAGCGTTCCTTTCCTTTCTTGCTTGCTTCCAGTTGTGCAGCGTGCCGTGGGGTGACGCTGCTTCGTGCGCTGCGTCACTGCCGCAGGTGCACATGCCTCACAACAAGCAGGCGACGCAGATCCGCATCGGCATCCACACGGGCACGTGCGTGAGCGGGCTGGTGGGCAGCCGCCTGCCCAAGTTCTCAATCTATGGCGACTCGATCAACTTTGCCAGCCGCATGGAGGTGAGCGCACTAGTTAGTGGATTCAAGTCTGATGTCCTGGAAGCGCGTGATCCAAGCCCAGAGCCTGCCGCACTGCCCAACCAAGCCCACATCGCGTGCGCACCTGCCTGGTTGATGCGGACTGACGCCCCTTT
>QAXK01011245.1:0-23557 GCA_004335735.1 Chlorella sp. KRBP | reverse complement strand
CTCCCCACATCACCACACAAAGGTCACGTACCACACAGACGCACCTGGACACCAGGCTGCCCAAATGCAGCAGCCGAGACAAGGGTCACCGTGACAACAACAGCCTCTCAGGTGGTGGGCCAAATGCCATAGCACCACACCCAAAGGCTCTGTTCGGCCTGTGGTTCTTGCATGCGCATGCACAACTACCATCTACCAGCATGCCTTGCCACACCCAATGAGCCACTCTGCCTTGATGCCCGACAGCACTGCACTGCTTGACATGGCAAACACACAACCCTCAATGCAGGGTCCGCGAAAGTCATGACTCATAACTCAAAAATCATGCATCATCATAACCCACTGCTCCAGCAGCCAGTCTGACCTGCTGCCTCAAACCAGCTCCTGTGCTGCTGCTGGTCCTGCTGCCTGCAGCCAGCTTTGTGTTGCTGCAGCTGCTGCCTCAGGCCAAGTCCTGTGCTGCTGCCAGCATCTGCTGGGCAGGCACCACCTTCCACTTGCCCGGCACACCCGCCTGATTGGATGAGAGCTGCAGGACCTGCTGGTGGTAGCGGATGAGGGTGGGGCGGTGGCCCACACTGATCACAGTCGTGCCGCTCTCCAGCAGCGCCTGCATGCAGGGACACACAACACATGCACCTCTGATACACCAACCCAAGTGTGAGCCTCCAGCCTCCAGCATCATGTGGGTAACACACACTACTGAATCCTGCCAGCCTGTGTCCTGCCATCGGCCACTTATCGTGCTGAGTATAGTGGCACAGCTGCGCATGGCTGCATCCCTCCCTTGTTGCCAGGTGTCAACCCAAATCCAGGGCCCAGAAGTGGGGCTCAGCTTGTTGTGACATGGCCATCAAGATGCTACCTACACCAGCCACAGGTGCTCCCACAGCTGCTATGAGAACGAGCATGGTCCCTGAGTGCCCTTGACACCCACAGCTAGCTGACCAGCCTGGCCTCACCTTGTACAGCAGTCCCTCGTTAGTAGTGTCCAAGGCACTGGTGGCCTCATCCAGCAGTGCCAAGCGGGGCGCAGCCAGCAGCAGCCGCGCAAAGGCCAGCCGCTGCTGCTCCCCAAGCGACAAGATCCCACTCCAGTCGGCCACATAGTCCAGGGCCGACGACAGGCCTCCTGGCGCTGCTGCCCCTGCTGTGGTGCTGGCTGCTGCTGCAGACGCGGGCCCCACTGCATCAGGCAGCACAGCATGCGGTGCTGTGGTGGCTGTCAGCACCTTGAGGCTGCTGCTGCTGCTACTGCTGGGGCTTGTGGGTGTGCCGTCGCTGCTGTCAGACGCGACCGCGGCAATGGCGGCAGCTGCGGCCCTGCAGCGGTCGAGCAGTGAGTGCAGCTGCACCTGCTTGAGCACTGCCTCCAGCTCAGCATCTGTTGGCACCTGCAGGTACCAGAACAAGGGAGCACACAGTCACAGGTGTGTGAGCACACTTCCGGTGTCAACACATAAGGCAAAGACAGCAGCAACCTTTCCAAGAAGCAAGGAACGCACCGCACGTATGAGGGCATCGTTTTAGGCTGTGTACACACAGCTGCACTGCCTTTTCAGACTGCTTACCTCCTTGGCAGGCGTGGCCGTTGCTTTCCTGAGCTCCTCCATGCTGTCAGTGACATCACTGCTGCTGCCATTGCTGCTGGTAACGCTGCTGCCGTTGCTGCCGGCGATGCTGCTGCCGTTGCTGCTGCCATTGGCGCTCTGCAACGGGTCATCTGGCACTGCCCTCGCCCATGTGGGGTACAGCAGCTGGTCCCGTAAGCTGCCCAGCACCATGTAGGGCTTCTGAGGCAGGAACAGCACACCCCCACTGCCGCCTGAAGCCACCCCTGGGTCCCCTAACCCCGCCAGGCCGTAGCTGTAGATGCTGCCGCTGCCTGACTGCCACAGGCCTGCCAGTGTCCGCAGCACTGAGGTCTTACCGGCGCCTGATGGTCCCATGATCAACAGGCTCTCACCAGCAGACACCTGGCACAAGCAGCAGCAACGTGTGGCAAACAACTCACCAGCAGGCCAGGTGCACGTACAAGAGCATGGTGTGCATACTGCTTGTGTCCAACAGGGATAGCAGTGGTTGTCTTGTAATGGCTGGCTGGCAATCACAAAACACACCAGCACATGTGCCTGCAAAGGCAGCCTTGTGATTGCAGCAGCGTTGCTGTCAGGAGCCCCAGGGTGGAGGTTTGACACAACAATACAACCATTACCAAACACCTACTGTCCCCTGCCAGCTCACCTTCAAGCTGAGGTTCTGCACCAGCGCTAGGCCCCCATCAGGCGTGTTGATGGACACATTGTCCAACTCCAGCAGCAGTTCACCCTGGCTGCTACTGCTGCTGTCAGGACTGGCCGCGTCAGCCCAAGGCAGCACCTGCACAACCTGTATACCCTGGGCTCCACTGCTGGCAGCTGCAGCTGCTGCTGCTGCTGCCGTTATGCTGGTGGCTTCAGCTGCTTGCTGGCCGTCACTGCTTGCTGCTGCAGCTGCTTGTAAGGAGTCCTTCCCTTCTGCCTCCTCCTCTAAAGATGCTGCGACTGAGGCTGCTGCTGTTGCTGCTGCTGTGGCAGCTGCCAGGCTGGCTGCTGCTGCCCGCTGTTTCTGCACCCTGGGGTGTGTGTGACGCAGCTTGGCATCAACCACCTCCTGGAATTCACCTGCAGGGTGCAGCAAAGCATCAAGCACAGCAAGCAATAGCAGCAAGCACAGCACGTTGCAGCAAAGTGCAGAAGTGAGGGTGTTGTTTTCTTTGCAGCATAGGCTCTGCTACCCTCCAGACAGAATTCGTGTCCCATGCTCCACTTGCAACATCATAGACAGGCGAGCAGCAGCAGCTTGCTGTTGTTACATGTTGCAAGGCACCACTCTGTGCTGCAGGTTTGACTCATAGTACAAGCGCAAAGGAAACCGAGTCCTTCTCACCTAGACGGTCCACGACAGCACTGAAACCTGCCAGAGTCTCAAACTGCAAATGTGCAGCCACAACCACAAGTCATTATGTGTGTTTTTGACTCCTGGCACATGGGGCCACGAAGCGATGGTGCAGTGCAGATTGTGCATGCTGAAGTGCTGTCTGGAGCCTCCATATGGTGACCCACATGACGACCGACAACTGTGCCACCCAGCAGTGAAGCCTGCTGTCATGACTAGCTGCAGGGATGCCACGGGCGCGCATGGCCATGAACCTTCCGGCGAACCCAATAACTGAGTTCTCACAATGGGCATGGCTGCATAGCCTATGAAGTCAGGCAGATGCTGGTGCACCTCCACCACTGGTTGCCGCCCTCACCTGGTAGACCACCAGAGACACATCATTCAGGATGTGGTTGAAGGCAGATGAGCTCTGGTTGATGACACCAAACTCAATCTTGCCTGCAGCCAGCACAGGAAGGCGCATGCGCAGGTGCATTGTGAGGGGCATCACTCAGTGTGTAGGCCGAATGGCTGCCTGGATGCCTGTGGCGCTGACGCACACATGAAGCGACCCTGTTGCTGCAAGCATACGCCTCAAAAGGCATGTGGGCGCTGTCACAATGTTGTTGCTGCTGCTTAACAGCCACAGAAATGCGAGATGGCAACTTCCGATTGTGGTGACAAACCACTGGCACACTGTGATGTCTGCAACAGTTGGACTGCCGCCAGCCGCTCACCTGCAAAGAAGAGTGGTGCCACCACTGCTGCTGGCAGCAGCTGGATGAGGAAGCGGTAGAATGACGTGAAGAAGTCAAGGTTCCTGCTGGCCACCAGCAGCTTGCCGTAATTTGCCACCACTGCAGACAGGCGCTGAGAGCACAGCATGCAGCAGCGCAGCACAGTACACACAGCGGAGCACAGCATGATGCAGTCGGCTGGTCACCAAAAAGCCTCCAGACCGTGACAAACATTGCGTGTGAGCCTGAAAGGGTTGCAGAAACAGTGTCCTCTACTGTGCAGTTGTGTACATCACGCATCAGCTGGCACTGGTCAGCTGCTGATGTTTCCTGCACACTGTGCTGCCATGCTGCACCCTGACCTGGCTCTGTGGACCCCGCCCTAGAACCCAAGCCTGCTCACCTGCTTGAGTGCTGCCATCTCGTTTGACTGGCCTCCATAAAAGGCGATGCTCTCTGCATTTTCACGCACGCGCACGAGGCCATATCGCATGTCTGCCTCCACAGCCTCCTGGTTGAAGTTGAGGCCCACAAGGGACTGCAGCCAAGACACACATGCAGGGCGGCAGCAGAAGCAGCAGCCTGTGGTGTGCGAAAGCCCCGTGACACACCATCCAACAGCCTGGGTGTTGTCAGTCTGCAAGCTTTCCTCACAGTATGTCACACCAGACACGCTGGCCTACTGGGGTGCAGATGCACCAGTAGCAAATCTTGGAGTTGCACATGGCATACTGTGGGCGCTGGGGCGCGCACGGGTGCACTATCTGTGGCGTCTTTTACCCGCGACCTGTCACTGCTGTGACAGCACCATGCAGCAGGCACAGTGCCACTCACCTTCCCCAGCCAGATGGAGCCGACGGTGCCGCCAATGGAGTACGCCAGCAGTGCAGCAAACAGTGGGGGGTAGATGGAGTACAGGATGCCGCTAAAGGACACCAGGTCAATCATGCTGTTGAGGATGACCAGGGAGATGCCCAGGGCTGTGTCTGTGAAGTTCCTGCACAGCAGCAGCAGCAGGGCATCCAGAGTATGCTTCAGAGTCCATGTGACAGGATGGCCTTGGCGTGCATGCAAGGACAGTTGAGGGGCACTTGTGCTGGCACGCTTGTGCCTGCATGTGGCTTTGCTTGGACTGAAGCTGTGTCTGTTTGCCGTTGCATTGCTGTCAGGTTGTGAGCCAGTGCCCACACCTAGCTGCCCTACGCCCAAACTTGCTGTGGGGGCTGAAGGTCAGGCCACCTCACCCACCTGACGTCTGCTGCGATACGCTGATCAGGGTTGTCCACCAGTGCACCTGCCTGCAGCTGGTAGAAGGACCTGTCAGCAAAGTACTGGCCCAGGAGGTTGGATGTCATCCACTCACGCCACTCCAGCGCCAATCGGGACTGCACAGCACACAGGCACACAACTCAGCCTCCCTGGCTGCCACTGCTGGATGGTCTGATGCTTATTTGGAGGGAACCCGCCGGTCGGCTGCTGCTGCTGAGTGTGCTGCACGCCAGGGAGCGCCTGAATGCTGTAAGCCACGTGTCTAGGTTGTGCCATGACTGGATACAGAAGCTGGACACTGACCTACTAGCAGCACACTCCCTGCCACCCTGCTCCCCTTGCAAACCTTGCTGCTGTGAAGATGGATGCATTCAAGTGGTGCAATGCAAAGGTGTGCATGCAGTGCAACATGACGTGCTGCAGCAGCTTCACAGGGCACCCACATTACAGCACAGTGACCGTGTGACACATGCTGTACTCCAACAGGGTCGGTATCAGGCGACAGGAAACCACCCGCACCTGATAGTATGCTTTCAACACATACACGGGGATGCCTGTAAACACAGGCATACACACACACCCATGCGGCACGTCAGACAACACACTGCACTTGTCACAGGTACAACCCTTCCAGGCTCCACCCACATAAGGTTATTGCACGACTCACTTGCAGGTGCCAGGGGTGCATCGCTTGCTGTTTGAACACTTGGTGTGGTGGTGTGAGTGATGTGTCATGCAAATCCTGGCCCCCGTTGTGACAAGTTGACACTAGGCCAAACCTTGTGGTGTGTGTGGTCCGCATGATCACATAGACTCACCAAAGCAGAACCCAATCAGGTACTTTATCAGCTGCAGCTTGAACCCGTCGACATCCTTCTCGCTCAACGCATTGAAGAAGTCACGACCCAGGTAGTTGAATGTCACACTGGACACACACAGGCACACAGATGGGCACAGATGCACAGGCACCAGCACAGACAGCAGCAGGATCAGCAACGACTGGCATGCGTACATGGCAGCTGCTGGTGTCAGCAGTGCTGCATCTGCCACGACACTGGCAGCAGGGTTCAACCCCTGCAAACACAAGGGCGGCTGCGCCTGCCAGACGACCAGATGTCGGCCAACCGCGGTATCCATCCAAGTATCGCAGGGATGGGGAGTGTCTGTGGCGTGCAGAGGCCTTTGTGTGCATGGGCCGGGTGTGCATGTAGCTGCTGCTGCTGCTGCTGTCTGTGTGTGTGCCCTGCCTACCCACCCAAACACGCCCCTGTGCACCCTGCTGCAGCTGGCTTGCTGCCGATGTCACCTTGAAGAAGTCAGCAAACACAAAGACAGGTATGCCCAGCACAAAGCCGCACAGGTACTTGATCAGCTGCAGCTTGAAGCCGCCAACGTCCTATTCTGCCAGCGCATTGTAAAAGTCCCCCCCCAGAAAGTCGGACCACACGCTGCTCGCGGCATGTCACACATGTGGCGGTGTAGGCGTACTGCTGCTTTGTGAGCTGTCCTGTCGCCAACACTGTCAGCTTTTTCTGTTGGCTGCATACACCTCATGATCATATGCTGCGGCTGGGGGGTGCCAGGAGCATGGAATGAGCACCCGTCCATGCGGTATCAGCGGTGTTGGTGGCAGCCTCAGGGCTTGCCAGTGCAGTACAGCCTGGCGCGGCTCACCTGACAGCAGTGGTGCCCAGTGTGAGCGCAACCACACCCGCCAGGCGCCACCTGGCTGAGGGCACCTCGACCCAGTAAGGCAGCACCAGCTGCAAGGGGCAGGCATGCGCGCATGGTGGCATGCAGGACATGGACATAGGGGCTGTGCATGCACATATCAGCGAGGAGTTCATGCTTGGCACTGCAAGGCAAGTCTGTCGTTCTCTCATCGACAGGCGTGGTTGTTGAAGTGGTTGCTGGGGCACTGGCTTCCACCAATGCACAATGAGCTCTGGTTGGACCACAAGATCTGCAGACACCTCTCACCCTTTGCAGCCTCTCGTATATGACGGAGAGGTCTGTGCTCGGACCTTCGATCTCCTTTTTATCCTTCTTAGTTGCGACGGAGCTGCTGGGAGTTGCAACACGAGGCACAACCACCAGCCTGTAGGGATGGGGCCTCTTGTGTGAACTCAAGCCCCCTGGCCGAGCAGCGCTAGCATGCCTCGAAGCCAGCATGGGTGTTAGAGCTGTACACAAACACGTGTCATATCTGGATAGCCGTTTCTGCAAGCCGTACATGGTGTATCAACCTGAGCTACCGGTGCCAAGGTATGGATCAAAAGCCTTGGACCTGGCTGAACAAGTGCATTTGGCAAAGCATTGGAGTTTCTTATGACACAGCACCACTAACACATGTTGCAAACTATACAGCGTCTGAAAGTCCGCATTGAAGGGCCTGTTATGCATTGCTAAACCACCGGTCTCCGCTTGCACATCGGTAGGTTGATGTCCAGGCAGCTCGAAGACGTTGTATGTATTGCGTGCGATTGATATCATCAAAGATCACGACGTCGTTTCCATTGCTGCTCGCAATCCGCTGTAATTTATTTTCGCTTGTCGCAAACTGAGCGTGCTTGCCCCTGCTCATCATGTCTTCGCCTGGGAGTCGGCGTCAGTCTGATGTCATGAAGCTGTGAGTGCATGCAGGGTGTTCCTTGGATGCATACGTGGGCAAGCACAGCAGCAGGGACCAGCTTTGGGCTGCATATGGGCCTTGAGCAGCCGTAGATTATCATCGAGGGTGTAATGATTGTCGGCAAGGGCGTGCTTTGTATGCATGCAACCCAGCAGCAGAGCGTTGACTCCCTGAACACCGGAACTCAGCTTTCTGCCACATTGCGGGTGGGAGCGTGCAAATGCCACATGTGATTTGTAATGTTTTAATTTCTTGTTGCTTTGGAGAGGGATGCGCGTGGTATCGTACCATTTTGTTCCTCTGCAGTATGCCTGTAGTATCTCAACCTCCACCTGCTGCACCGACCTTGACTGGCCTTCTGCCTGCAGACTGATGTCTGATTGGAAGGTGGAGCTCGTCGAGGACAACATCAGCGAGTTCTTTGTGGAGTTTGGCGGCCCCAAGGACAGTGAGTATCCAGCATGGCCCTCGCTGTCTGTCGTACAGGCAGACGCAGTTGCCCCCCTGCTCATGGTTGTGAGTTTGCAATCAGTTCCCGGATTCGTTGCTGCAGTTTCAGACGTCTGGATGCGTTCCTGCACGCTTACACGTCGTCTGTGCTCTCACTGCAGGCCCGTATGAGGGTGGTGTATGGAAGTTGCATGTGGAGCTACCTGATGCATACCCCTACAAGTCGCCCTCGATAGGCTTTGTCAACAAGATCTACCATCCAAACGTAAGTGCAGCAGTCGAATGGCAGGGCATGAGCACCATCTTGCGTCCCTGCTTGTCTGTCATGTGAGGCACGCGCCTGGATCCTGAGGGCAAGCAGCAGGTGTCAGCAACAGCATAATGCATAGCTTGGGCAGCTGCAACCTTGCCATGTGGTGGCTCCTGAATGCATCTTCCAACGAACTGTGTGCGTTTGTCATGCTGCTGACTGCGCAGGTTGATGAGGGGTGAGTGAACTGTCCTTCAGGACAGTGTGCATGAGATCAGCAGCGTCAGCTGCAGCCGACGACTTGCGCAGCTTTCTTGGATGTTGATCATATCTAGACATTGAGCAGCATCGGCATCCCACATCCTGCAGACCCCGCCCTGCAACGGCACGTCGTGTGATATGTGTCTGGGCGGCAGTGGTCACTAAACCCTGTGATGGCGTTGTGTTGTGCAGGTCTGGCTCTGTGTGCCTGGATGTGATCAACCAGACCTGGAGCCCCATGTTTGGTGAGTGCTCAGTCAGTATGTCTTTGAGTTGGTCTGATCAGCTGTGGCTGCATGCTCAAGTGTTCTGATCGCAGTCAGGCGGCATACCGCGATGGCTTGCACAGCAGGGCAGAACACTAAGACTACAGCAGCTGAGATCTCTGTGAGCGGTTATGCCTGAGGCCAACATTGCGCCAACTTTCGCTGCAGCTGTGTGCTCACTGATGGCATCTTGTGGTGCTGTGCTGCAGACCTGATCAACGTGTTTGAGGTGTTCCTTCCCCAGCTACTGCTGTACCCCAACCCCACAGACCCCCTGAATGGGGAGGCAGCAGCACTGCTCATGCGGGAGCCAGCAAAGTACAACACACGAGTCAAGGGTGAGTGGTGACCAGGAGCAGCGACCAGCACACCTTGTTTCCATGTATGCAGACTTGCAGGTTGCACCACTTAGTTGACCTGTGTGCACACTGATATTCCTGGCGTCAGAGACGCAAAGCACGGGCTGCTGTGCACAGGTAGCAGCGTCTTGGATCTGGGCCTGACCTGCTGCCTTTTGCTGCTGTTGGTGGCTCGCAGAATTTGTGCAGCGGTACGCCAACCCTGACCGCAGGGCCAGCAGCAAGGCCAGTGAAGACGGCAGCGACAAGATGGATGAGGACGGGCAGGCAGCAGCTGACGAGGACAGCGATGATGGCTTCCTGTCATCCAGCGAGGAGGAGGAGCAGTGACGCAGCGGCAGCAGCATTAGCAGCAGCTGCTGCCAGCGCAGCAGCTGTGCGCTAGCACGGACGCAGCCATATGTCAGCATCTGCAGCACAGCCCTGCTCATGAATTCAGGCAGCTGCATGTGCGCCCTGCACATGTGCTGCCCGCCTGCAGTGGGCCGGTTAGGCATGTATTGATAGCTGGGCAGGGGCAGGGGCATCAGCTGGTGCTTGAACTGCACTGTTGTGCTGCACACACTTGTTGACCACGTTGCGCATCCGACAGCCAGATGTGAGGGGTTGGTGCGGAATTTGGGGGCGTGGTCGCTGATGGTTACGGGTGTCGCAGCTGCCAGTGTTGGCTGCTGGTTGCAACTCCTGCAACTGAGTGTGCCTGCTGCAGGACTGGGCCTGCAGAGCCCTTGCCAGGCAGCTTGGTGTGGCTCTGCATGTGTGCTACGTGTGGTGTGTTGTTGCAGCTGACTCCAGGGAGTGCAAGCTCCCTGGCTGTATTTGTATGAGTATCCCTTGACGGGGTCTGCATTAGGTAGGCGAGAGCGCCTTTGTGACTGTACCACAGCAGCGTGCGCGGAGCGGCTGGGACTGCAGCCTTGTATATGCTCTGCTAGATGGTATCAGCCTTGCCTGCTGTTGCTCAGCACACAGCAACATCGCACCTAGTCTGGATTGCAGTGTGCTTCATCCTGGGCCTGCAGCCAGGACCTCTGCTGTCCATCGGTGACAGCACATGTTTGACAGTGTGTTCATACACCCAGGTGTGGTGTGCTCCTCTCACCCATAACAGAGCTGCCTCCACCAAAACAGAGGCTTTCTAAGTGCCAGAGTGCATTTGTTCAGGCTGTGGTCACCGCGTGCAAGCGGCTGTTGGTGTCTGTGATGTGGCCCAGTAATGGTACTGGCGTGCTGCAGAGTGTGGGTGTGCTGGAGGGCTGTGCCATCAGCTATAGGAGCTCCCTGTGTCATTGTCATGTTCCATGCTGCGCCCAGTTGGTGTGTTGGCTGCTGAGTGCAGCTGCTACGCTTTGTCTTTGAGCCGTGTCACCTGTGGCCACGGTGCCACCAGCATGTGCTGCAGCCAGGTGTGTGTGTTGGGCTGGCAAGTCTGCACTGGGATGCACACACCAGATATTGCACAGTGTCATGCACACATGCTTGTGTGTGGCATTGGCACTGCTTGAGTTGTGGCTCCAAGTCACACTGTGCACTTTAGCACGCTGAGGGTTTAGGCTCTGAGCCTGTGCCATGCACATTGCCTGGGTGTCGTAAGTGTCGCGTCAGCTTTTAAGGGGTTTGCTCACCAACAGCCTGCGCGTGGCCCACGTGACCCACCCGGCGGGGGTGTCTCTAGGGGCAATAGCCTATGGCCTGCAGCTGTGTCAGTGGTGCTATGGTGTTCAATACCTGCAAGCCTGTGCTGTTACCCAGGCCCAGCATATGTGCTGTTGCCCAGGCCTAGCATAGCCCGCAAGCACACGGCCACCTGTTGAGAGTATTGGCGCTGCCGCTATTCAAGGCTACAGCGTTGCATTGGTGGTTTGCTGGTGGGCGAACTCATGAATGTCGAGTGGGCTGCACTTGACTTGTGCGTGCACATGACTTGTGCTGAACAGTGAGTGAAGCATACGATGCTGTGCTCACCGCAGCAAAAGCCAGTGGGTGCGTGTACATTACTTTTGTGGGCTTGCACAGTGTGTCGGTGGCATTTGTGTGGCAAGCTTCTGCTGTGTAACATAGGTGCAAGTTGACGCAGCGAGGGAGACTGCCTGATGCTAGCGAGCCTGAGCATTCTCTTTGGTCCCTTGCATAGCCTCATCAAACTGCTGCCACAATGAGCAGTAGGTACGCCCCTCATTGTGTGCAGTGGGGCGGGCACGTACGCAAGACTCAGCAGAGGTTGCTCTCCTCAAAAACATGATCCTTGCGTACATGGATGTGAGGGCTAGCACCTCCTGACTCTATGAAGCTTGAGAGGCTGGCCGCATGAAAGGCTGAGAGGACTGCAGAGCCTGGTGCTGTAGGTGGGTGCAGTGCATTGCTGAGCTCTTCAAGCCTCAGCAGCATGCAGGGGATCAGATCTGGCTGCTGCGTGCACCTCAGCCGATTGCAGCTGTCAGATGACGCCCTGAGGGTCAGGTTCACCGCACCACGACAGAGCACATGGCCACTGGCCTTCCGAAGGAGCACACTGAGCAATGTGGCTACATCGGCACCAGCCACATGTTGTGCCATGGAATGCTACAGTGATATGTGACAGAGAAGAGGTCCATGGGCAGTCACAACAGAGCGCGACCCGACCAGCCCGCCACAATGCGATGTAACATGCTGAGGCTCCGCCCTGATTTTTGCACCGCTTGTCTTTACCCATAATTGTCTTACAAGTCGCCAACGCCCAAGTTGTATGCATGGCGGCAGCAGGGTTGCCAGCGCCTGACAAATCAACATCAGAGCCTGGGACAGTCAGCATAGCGTGGCCCACTGCGACACAGAGCTTTGACACACATGCGCCAACAGCCACCTCACACAGGCCTCAACAGCCAGCTCACACCCTCAAAGCTGCTGGCACACTCGGCTGCATGAACACCCTCTGCTTGAGGTAGGGCTTGGTCTGCTGCCAGCCCAGGCTGCACCTGACCTTGCGCTTGCGCTGGCTGCGCTTCACGCGTGTGCGCTTCATGTGGGGCTTCAGGTGGCGCAGCAGGTAGCCGGGGTCAAGCAGGGTGGGGAAGAACATCTCCATGGGTGGCCACAGGTAGATGAAGGCATCTATGTGGTAGTTCACCTCTAGGTGGTTGGGCAGCATCTGGGCGTGTGCTCGGATGCTGCAGCAGCAGGAGCGGCAAGTCCCGGGCACAGCAGACAAGAGCAGGGCAGAAAGAAGCACACAGTCAGGTGTGACCAAGTTGTTGTCTCTAAGTTGATGCCAGTGCAGGCAGATGGAGCGCTGCAAAGAAGCCCCATGCAGCTCCTGTGCCGTGCCTTGTTGAAAATGCTCGAGGAGCTACCCGGCACATGCTGGGACCGCTGCTGCACTGCTTGCTACACATGCAATCCCAATCAAGCCCCATGGCTTCACTGACCAGTCCCCTGCATGTATTGTTGGTGCTGTCAGGTCTGCACTCCATCACCAATGTCACTGCACAACCGCGTGATGGCACCATGAACACACATGTCAGCAGTGCCCTCTGATTTGCCATGTGCTGTGCTGCCGCTCACTTTGTCATGTGCTCCTCTGCAAGGTGGTGCCTGTAGAAGCCCCCGGGTGGCAGTGGCTCGTCAGGCAGCTTTGTAAGGTCTCGTAGGGGGTACAGCATCTGCGTGTGGTTCAGCTGCTGCACACCCTCCTGCTGCTGTGATGACTGCTGCTGTGCACCTTGGGTGTGCTGCCCTGGCTGCTGCCTGCTGCTGCCTGCTGGGGGTTCATCCAGCAGGGGCCTGGGTATACCTAGTATGTCCCGCTTATGAAACTGGTCCATTACTACATAGAGGTCGCGATAGCTGGCTGTCAAGGCTGTCAGGAGTGCTGCATTCTGCGCTGCCTCAAGGGGCCGAGCAATGAGGTAGCGCAGTGTGTCCAGGTGTTGCTGCTGCTCAGGTGTCTGCAGCAGCAGTGTCGACAGCATTTGCTTTGGTTGACAGGAGGCAGCAATACTGTGCAGAGGGGCATTGGAGACTGGAGCACAGACGCAAACCTTCAACATCATTATCAATCAGTGACAGTATGCCTCGTCGTACCAGGCTAGCAGGACTTGAATCCTGAATCGACGTCTCCGCACTACTGCTGCTGCTCGTCCAACATCTCTGCAGGTGTGCACTACATGCTGTGGTCACTGCTGCTGTTGCTGCTGCTGCAGACCCGCACAGCCCATGAACGTGCAGAAGTCTGGCCAACATAGACGCTCTTCGCGTAGCAGCCAACCACTGAGTAGTAACTAATTAGTTGTTTGCTGTCCTGACGTCGACGTGCTGCAACTTCGCAGTAAGGACTAGCGCCGATGATCGATCTAGGCTGACCTGCTATCACGGTCTTTCACTGTATTTGCTGGGATGCAAGTCACAGATGCAGCAAAACCAGCATGCTGATGTCCATACATAACCTCACAGGCAGGCACATCTCATCACATGTTTTAAAAGTGCTCAGCTCTGCCCAGCTTGGTCTCCAACATCAAGCGATCGTTGAACAGCACGATCTCAAGCTTCACAGGGCAGCGCACACGTAGTTGTTGAATTTTTAGTCCACAAGATACACAGAATACCAACAAGTGACTCCTGGGATGAATCACCACCAATGAGAGAAGCTGCCAACAATGCAGGTTACCATCAGTGCCAGCATCCGCCATGACACCAGCATCCATACTGTCTGTGTATCTACCTACGCAGCAACGTCTGCCCTAGCAAGCATACACACCAACGCAATGCAGCCTGTGTTCATTCATCATCAATGCCTGCCCTAAGCTGTGTCATCTGCACTCCATCCTGCGCGCGTGCTGCTGCGGCCCGCTGCTTCAACCCTGCCGCCGAATGCCCGATGTTGTGTGAGTTCCCCTGCGGCTGCAAAGAGCCTGCATGGCCCCCACCCCCTGCCCCGGCCCCTGCTGCTGCTGGCACAAGCCCTGATGTCTGGCTGTTGGAGTCTGGGTGCGTGCCTTGCTGCACCGACTCAACCACGGCACCTGAAAAGTGCTGCAGCAGCTCCACGTTGTGCTGGATGACCTGCAGGAGCACATGACAGCAGGGCGGGCAATGACACCATGCAACCTCTGGATGCAAACGCACGGTGCCCAAACCATGTGACCCTGCTTACGACTACTGTGTAATGTGCATGCCGGATGCTGCCAGCACCATGCAAAATGGGCAGCACACATGCGCAACAATGGTGTGCGCATGTGTGTTGCCCCCATGCGACTGGCCAGCTGGTGTGGGAGGACTAGTTGTGACAGCCAGGCGCTAGCTGCCATCATCACCCAAAAGGAGCACATGTCCAAGCATTCTCAGGGCGCTTTCTTCACAGTACAGGCCCTGCTTGTCGCCCAAACCCTGACATCATAGTTGGTGCGTGCTGGGGTGCAGATCGTCGCCCTGAACATCTACGTCGACTGTGTCGCCCCACCCACCTGCTTGACGACGTCCCCCAGCTTGGCCCAGATGTTCATGGCACCCATGACCCAGCCCCGCTGCAGCTCTGCGTCCACGTCCAGCTCATTGTACATCTGGTAACCAAACACAAAGGTGAACAGGCCCACCACCAGCAGCACGGGGTTCCACAGCACAGCCATGAACTCGTTCCAGCCCAGGAACATGATGGCAGCAAGGGCCCAGATGGGTGCGGACCGCTTGTTGGCCATCATGTTGGCCTGCTGCGTCACCTTGGCCTGCAGGACGAGTGACACACCGCAGGGCACAGCACAGCACCACGAGTCACAACGAAGAATGACAGCGCAGAGTGCAGCACCCGCATGCCAGCAACGCAACACCCAGCAGAACTGACAAGGCACTGTTGACGACCTACTGGTGCACGACGCCCCTGCATGCAGCATTGAGCCTGCGGCGGCGGCGGCCGAGCTGTGCTGGCATACTGCACCAACCCCAATGTAATGGCAATTGTCGCTGTGTGATGACTGTTGTTGACTGGCAGCTGACACCAGTAGCTGCTGACCCCACACCCACCAGCCCCATCGCCCCTGTGTGCTGCTTGCCACCAGCACCAGCCTACGGCAGTGACTGCTGACATCCAGAAAATGCACAGACCAGCCCCACACCTCCAAGGCCTATGTGCTGACTGCCGACTGACTGCTGACACATGTCACTGCTGGTACCCCTATCACTGCTGGCGCCAGTGGCTGCTGACACACAACACACACATCTACCAGCCCCATCAGTGCGCTGGCAACACCACCAGTGCGCTACAGCAGCAGTGTGCTGGCCCCACACCCACCAGCCCCGCACCTCCAAGGCCTGCCGCCAGGGGCTCTCCTGCGCCTTGTCAGAGTAGCGCTCATGGATGGCGCCGGCAGCCACCCCCCACAGGGCGATGCCCACAGTCTCCAGCGCCAGGGGCACCAGGTTGCGCACACCTGGTGTCACCTTGCTGTCAGGCAGCAGCTGTTGTGGCAGGCAGCAGCGGGGGCAGCAGCGGCAGCAGCAAGACATTGACAGCGGCGGCGGCGGCAGAGGCATCAATGTCGGCTGCAGCGTAGCACCAAGTCTACTGTGGCAATGTCGGGGCTGCTGATGTTGACTAGAGCCTAGTGCGGCAACAAGCTGTTTGCTGTTTGGAGTGCGTTCTTGCATGCAGGCTTTCTCGCAGGCTCACTCAAGTGCCACACCTTGCCCCGCATACCTCTGTGATGATGACTCCAGCTGCTAGCGGTGCTGTCAGACCCGCTGCAACGTACGTGAACGAGCACAGCTGCTCCCCTGTGATGCAGCAACAAAACAGACAGTGGCAGGCTTTGGGTTGAGTGTTTCTTGCTCCCTGCATGCACAGAGCTGTCCTGCAGGGATGGCCAGCACTGGCGAGCTGGCGCACGCCGATCAGCACTGCTACATCTGCATCTGTGCTTGCAGCAGCTGTAAAAGCTATTCAATGAAGCCTGATGCCGGTCAGCACAGCTGCATGCCTGGCTTGGACTGTAAGCCCCTCGACACGCTTGGGCCCATGTCAGGCAGCACAGGCCCTATCATGCTACCTGGTGGTGCCGCTGCTGCCTGCTTCCGGCTATGTTTGCAGCAGCCAAATCATGCACGCAAGACAGCTCTGTGCATGCAGCGCCTCTGTGCCTGGCCTGTGCTGTGCTTTGGCTCTCATGCATTGATCCATGGGGTTCAGCACATTCAAGGCAGTACCCCTCCTGCTGTGCTGACCACCAGCTGTTGTGTGCCTGCTCATGCTGGCAAATGTTTCTGTGTTTTGTGGAACAGCAGCTGCAAGCTCAAGCATGGGACCCTTGTGGTTTCGCGTTTGTTGCTCTCTGAGATGTGCCAGGGGGATGCTGTGCTGCTAGCTAGTACAGCGCATGGGCTGGGGGACACCGCCCCTTCTGCTTCCTGTGCCGCTCACCGTTCGGCATGTAGCTGAGCAAACAGCTGTGGTATATGTGCCAGTGTATGCCGGACACCAGCACCGCTGCAACAGCCACACAGATCTCCGCTATGCTCAAGCTGCAGTACAGCAGCAGCAGCATGGTAGTGGCGATGTCCCGGGGTGCTTCCGCTATCCGCTGTATGGGAGCTGACCCGTTTGCTGCTGGGTAAATCTCGACAATGGTCATGTTGACATTGGAGCTCCAGCTCAGCTGCTTGAACATCGTGCTCGGCCCCAGTGCCTTTCCAGCACCTGCTGCTGCCAGCTACTGTGCTAGTGTCTCATGCATGCTGATGCCTCAGCAACCGCCTGCACGCCGCAGGCCATGCCTGGTAGAGAATGCTTTGTACCATCTCGCGCTGCTTGTAAGATGTTATGTAAGCAGACGATGTGGGCATACAGCTTGTCCTGGGCAGGAGCAGTAACACGCGTTGACAAGACTGGAAGAAGGAGCGCAAGTAACGATATCTCTTTTCAATACTTATCCAGCTTATTGCATGTTGGTTTCATTTATTGTGATTCTGCGGAGTGACCGAAGGTTGACTCCATGTCAATTGCAGGCCCCCACAGTGCACCTGGTTTGCATGGGCCAGACTTGTTGCGAGATTAGGCCGTAGCACAAAACAAGGTTACTATAATCCTTTTTGATCATCAAGCACAACGAAATCATGCTGAATGATGGTTTGACTTCCGGTACAAGGTGAGTCCTGAACAGATGCAAGCTGGGCCAGCCACTGCGATGCATTGAAGGCCACTCGGAGACGTTTATAGAACTGATTCTTTTGATGCAGAGTTTGAAAGGTCTCTTGACAATAAGTACTTGCCTGCAGCTGCAGGCTGCCGCTACAACATCAAGGGTCTTTCTCGCAGCAGGAGCCTTGGACGGACCGACTGACCAATGCGATTGAATAACGCATTCCCCCCAAAAGACAGCATATGCAACTTTTTTCATAACTGTGACTGAAATATGAGCATTCTTGGCGCGACAACGTACAGTTCCGTCTTCAGGTGAGAGCAGCTTCATTTCAGATGCATGTGCATGTGCTGCGCAGCATGCTGCTGTAGCTATATTCAGGTTCCATCTGACAGTCTTGACTCCACACACCACCTCCACCACTGTGCCCTTGCAGCACATACACACTGTAGCTCCAAACTACACACCAACGTTGGCAGTGCTGCTTGCATAGCACATTTTGCGCATGGCCTGCTGTGGCGATGGGCCTCAAGCTGGTCCCAACCCACTGATCAGCAACTGACATCAGCAGTGTTTGAAACAGTCCATAATGCGGCCCTGCTGCTTGCTAATGAAAACGTCACGCTTGTCCTTCCCAACAGGATAGCTTCAAGGGCGCAGGAGCATGGTGCGCAACCCGGCACAGCTGCTGCTGTGCACCTTGGCAGCAGCAGCATTCCTCTCGACAGCTGCTTACTCCAGCTTTGAGAACGTCAACGTCACTGGCACCCTCCAGGCCATCAAGAACGGCACCTTGCTGCCAGTCAACTACTGGGACTACAGCGTGACAGGGGGCAGCAACAACACAATCTACGACCCTACATGGCTCAACGTTGCCCTCAACTCCACCACTGTGCCCGTGAGCAACTCGCGTGTCGAGTTCGGCTTTGGGCGCATCGCCGGACCCGTCAACGTGACCATCACGCTCGACGTTGACACGAGCGGCCTCGCGGTGTACAAGATCGCCTGTGCCGCGCCGGAAAATCTGGCGTGCATCGTCACCCAGCCCTTTACAGCTGCCCTGTCCATCCGTACTGCCTCGCTGGTGGCCGGCAGCGTCGACGTGCTGTTCAACAACGTGACGGACAATTTCATCGCCGAGCTGAACAGAACCTCCGGCACGTACGCCTTCACTGTCGGGCCTCTGAATGGCAGCGCAAGCGCCATCGACGGTGGTCGCATGCGCCAGATAGTTTTCCAACTGAATGAGGTGAGGACGGCAATGCCGCGTGGGCAGCTCAGACACTACTGATATCATGTCATAGCCTTGCAGGCCCTGCAAATGGTCACCAAACCATGGTGTGTCATGTCCGACTGGGCCCGTGGTTGAGTCTGCCAGTGTGACAAAGCAACACTGCCAACATCACATTTGACTTTCAGGGGTTGCTGCTACCCATGCAGAGTATATGGATGCCACTTTGGATGCCAAAAACATGCCGTGGTTGCAGGCTGGCAAGTGTGCTGCGGGTGATTGCTGCGACTTGGAGACCGGCACAGTAAAGCCCAAGGGTACTGTCTGCAGGTGGGTTGCATATGAGGAGGCCCCGACTCGGCCTTTCGGATGCCAGGCCTTTGGGCCAGAAGCTGCCCCTTGCCAGGTGTTGGCCACACCCACCACTGGTGTGTCACAGAAGTTCAGGTCTCACATTAAATATGACACCGGTGGGTACCCACGTGAGTCACGTGGGTTGCCAAGCCACCGAGTTGATTCTCAGCACCCCGTGACGTTCATGGCCCAGGCTGACATATGCTGCTGGTTGTGCGACTCCTGTCCTGCAGGCCTGCAGCCAGCCCATGTGACGTTGTTGAGGCCTGCAACGGAGTCACTGCCAGCTGCCCCAAGGACAAGTCTGCAGAGGACGGCAAGAAGTGCATGTGGTGAGCCAGCACTGGGGTGGCGTTGCTTGTATCAGCTTCTGTCACAGGTGTAACATGACTCATGCTCAGTAAACTTCAAGTTCACAGTAACTTGCTGCCAAGTTACTGCCAAGTTACTGCCATGCCATGCCATGCCAGTGGCATGATGGACTGAGCCCTGCACGCAGTGCACTCTGTGCAGGCAAGCTTGCAAGCAGGCATCTGGCCTGACATCCATCAATGTGTACTGCGGAACAACGTGCTCATGGCTGGTGGTGTATGGACTCTCGGACTCCCAGACTCAGTGCCAGTGCCAGTGACTCAGTGCCAGTGCTGGACGGCTGTCCCCTGCTGCTGTGCTCTGTTTCTGTCCCATGTTGCTGCCACAGGGTGCCTCCAAGTGATTCCATCTTTGGCTCCTACATGTCTGAACCCTGCACCCCCGCAGCCTCTAACATCACTGCCGAGGATGTCAGCTCCCCCAAGGGCACTTCAGTGAAGGCCTTTGCTGCTGCCCCACAGCCCCTCACTCCACCCCCAGGCGGCTGGGGCATGTGCTCGGGCACCTGCCAGGCTGGCACCTGCACCCTGGACTGTGCTAAACCCAAGTGCTGCAGCCCCCTAAACCCCGGCCTCAAGGTCACACCTCACACTGGAGGCTCCCAGGCCTCCCATGATGACATCCCAAAGCACAGCGGCATGCCGGGATCGGGTGCTGGGGTTGCTGGGGTCACTGATCCTTCCCTGACAGCAGCAAGTGCGACAGAGCTAGCAGGGGCAGATGATGAGTTGGCGCCGGGTGTGCCCTTCCCTGTGGGCGCTGTGGTGGTGCCACCAGTGGCTGCCGGTGGCAGTGACACTGCTGGTGGCATGCGGGACGAGGGGCTGCCTGTGCCCGCGGATGAGCCCCAGCCTGAGGGTCTGCTGTGCTGGGGTCAGGGTGCTTGAGTGCCTGGGAGCAGCGGCAGCCCATCCCAGTGCACCACCTGAGGATTGAGGGCGCCACCGTGTTTGTCATCCTACTCACGCAGCGCTTCAGAGGCCCATGCATATCATATGATGCCACTCCAGCGGACCACAGGGTGTCACTCTGTATTCAAAACTCATCGGATGAGTCACATATTATGTGCAGTGCCGGGCACCGTGTTGGCGACCGGGTGTTTGTTGTTGCTGCTGCTGACGGTATGCATGTTGAGAAGATACAGCCGCCAGCTGGCAGCTTTGGCGGAGACCGAGCTGGCTTCTGGAAGCGTGGCACATTGCTATTTGTTGTGGAGTCCTGCATGACCCCACCATGTACTGGTTCTTCAGCACGACCCCTTCGTGAGTTGGACCTGGTCAGACTCTGAGTGTACTCTGAGTGTACTCTGGGGCCCAGATCATCGTGGCATGCCATGGCATTGCATCTGCATGAGCGAGAGTCTCCCAAATTTGTGCCCTCAGAGGCGACTTGCAGACTCTGCAATCGGTGATTCCTGTGCGGGAATGGACATACAGTACTACGCAAATTCCCGGAAGCCAGCAGCCAGCTGTCACACTAGTTGGACTGTGTGGCAGCAGTTTGTTTTTCAGATGGTGCCACTTGCTGAGCATCGGACGCTGTGCCAAAAGTGCCACAAGAGTGATGTGACAACCCTGGGATGTGCAGATTCGGAGTGCCCTGCTGTCAAAGCAGGCCGCAACATGAACATGCCCAGATCATCAGATGATATGCCCGTGAGCAGTCTGAGAGAAGTCTTGTTGACGCCAAAGAGAGCCGGTGTACACATAGTGTTTTGGCCCCGGATGCAGCGTTAGGGGCATACATGTGCACAGCCGCGCCATCATACTTAGTGTGCAGCCGTGTTGTGCACGGTGTTTGTAGCCCTTAGTCGTTCGCTAAGTGTTGAACAGTGTGAGTAAGTTATGCAAGCATGTGTTTTCAGGCCATGCCCCTGCTGGCCCTTGGATTGTATGCAAGCCGAGCCAGTGTTGTTGTGTTTGACCGCTGCAAGCAACCTGCTGCCAGTGTGTGATTCGTCAAGTTGCGCTCATTTTTGGCGCCCCTTTGCACTGCTGAGCAGCCTGCCAGGCTTGTGACTATGTCACAAGGCTTCATGTGTACTGCCAGTGTGTGATCTGCCATGGTCCGAGTGCTGAATGTTGTTGAACAATCTCAGTTGTTTATGGAGGTTGATTCAAGGTTGATTCAAGACTCAAGTCATTACATATAGGGCTAAAAAGGCGGATGTGCCACCCTGCAGGTGGCTCTGGACTTGACGCATTGTGCACCAACACCACAGGCACACGACCACGGTCCCAACACCCTATTCTTTCAAATGACCAGCCTTTGGAAGCAGCCTTGCAGCCACGAAGCAGCCTTGCAACCACCAGACACCCACCCTGCCAATGACATATTGCTCCCGTCCTCAGCAGGCTGCCACGGTCAACCCAGATCAGTCTTTCCAGGAGGCTTGACTCAGAGCCTCCTCAAGGCAGCTGATAGCGTGCCTTCAGAGACGCACCAACAGCCAACAACAAACAACACCTCCACAGCAAAGCTGACGCGCCAGTCACTGGATGGTATCCTCCTCACACCACCTCCGCTGCACACTCTGCAGCTTTCAAAGCAGTAGGCTACTGCCTAAAAGCAACGCGGTGAACACGCATGCCCACCATACCAAGGGCAGCAGCCATGGCTACTGCACTGGGCGCATGCAAAGAGTATTTGATTGCACCAACAATTATGTAATGCCACCAAGTCAGCATCAGCCTGAGGGGTGAGCACCCGGCGCAGTGCAGGCCTTCCACCACATACCCAAGGGAAGTTCAAGTTGACTCCGAGTCTGACACACACCGGGGGACACCCACTGAGCCTCAGTGACAGTGGCAGTGGTGTCTCGCCCACAGGACCTTGTGGTATCCGGCGGTTGCATGCAGTCTGTCACACCAGCAATGCCAAGCCTCTTGTTGACATCTGCTGGTGTCCGTGCCACGGCGGGACACAAGCCTTAGACTCCAAACACTTTTCAAACACTTAGACGGTCTGCTGCCGCACAGCGGCCTCATGGAGAGACACCTGCACCGTGGCATGCCCAGCATCAAACATGCTGGGCCATGCCTCCAGCACATCAGCCTGCAGGACGGGCTTGCTGGGGTCTGCCTTCCACTGCTGGTACCTGGGGCCAAACCACTCCAGGGCGCGGCCGAGGTCTGCAGCGCCTGACAGCTGTACCCGGCCTTGGCGCTTCCACAGGGTGGTCATGGAGGTGGTGAGAGGTGGCCTGGGCTTGCCGGCCCACTGGGCCTGATGCCCTGGGGTGTCCTTAGGCTGGATGTTAGTCATCCAGAGGGGAGCCATGACCATGTGACGGACCGCATTGGCAGACTGGAGCTCGGCGGGCAGGGCGAGGGTGCTGCCGGTATCACCTGCCTTGAACCAGGTGGACCACCTGCGGCAACCAGTCAACACACAGGCAGGTTGGGTTTGTGCCTGTCACTGCCTGACAGTGCCACGGCAGAGTGTCCCTTGGTATGTACGCAGGTTTGCCGGCTGTGATAAACATCATCAGTAGCACTAGCACTGTCAATGCCAAACATGCTTCGTCAAGGTGTACAGGCACAGTTGACGCTGGCGGCTGCTGCATGAAGACAACTTGTTGTGCTGTTTCTGGTGCTTGCCCCAAGGCTGAGCAGATCCATTCACAGTGTGGCACCATGTGAGTTTTGGGCCTTGTCACAAGGCAACCCATACCACACAACAGCCAAAAGCATAGCAGGCAGCACCTGATATTCCAGATTTCAAGTTGCTGGAAGAGCTAGTGCTCTGACTGATGCCCCCGAAAGACAAGCAGGATCGCGTAGTGTGCACTGTGCGTGGCTGTTCCCCCTGCAACCCGCTGTGAACCAGCCTCAAGCCAGCCATACTCTGAAGTACTCACAGTGGTGCGACGACGCCGTCGGCCAGGATGTAGGGCATCTCGATGGCCGGGATGTACTTGCCATGTGCTGTCAGGAACTCCACCTTCTCCACCACTGCTGTGGTGAACTGGGCATCCAGGTCGCTGCCTGTTGCCACTGCCAGCAGGTCTCCAGGCTTGATCTTGCCGGCAAGCTCGTGCCTGAAGTCACCCACTGTTACAGTTTTGAGAAGCAGGGCACAATGCAATCAGGAAGCACACACGAGCAGCAACCGTTGCAGGTCAGACATGCTCAAGCAGGTGCCGTGCATGCAGGTGCGTTGCTGACCATCATCGGGTGGGTTTGACTCATGGAGGCACCTCAAACGGCTTGATCAAACGGTGGTTGCCACCAATGATAAGCAACAGGTGGCGCCAGTGGCGTCTAGTATGTCAGGCCTCCAGCCACCAGACCACATACACATCAGTCAGCAACAACAGCCAGTGTTACTCAAGGACAGGGGCCTTTCTTCCTGGT
>QAXK01011238.1:0-13452 GCA_004335735.1 Chlorella sp. KRBP | reverse complement strand
AGGCCCGCCCGCCCCACTGACAGCCGCTTACGAAACATGAAGATGGTTGCCACATCTTGTGTATGGTGACCAATTCCACTGTAGAAGGCTGCTGTCACTCTCCCTTGCTTGGTTCCCAACAGTGCCATGCGGATCACAGTTCATGCTACTATTGAATCTGCAAATGCGCTCATAGCATTCGGAGCACCAAGGCCCTATCGGATTGGACATTTGGAATGCTTGGATGTTTGAAATCGCTATAGTATGACTGATGTGCATGTTGACGCCGAAGCACCTGACAATGCCAAGGACAGTCACCCAACAACACACACCGCCCAAAATCAACCCAACATACACATCCATTTGGCAGCAACCACGACACACTGTGCCGCAGCACCAAAGTGGACAACACAACCACACAACCTTGCCAGCCTGCACTAGAGACTGCTGCAACTCAGTTGCCAAGTTGGCACCAAACATTGGCAGCGACAGCCCTTGGCCCAAGCAACACACAGACCAAGCGCGGAGCTTCTGAACTGGGGATGCAACAGTGCCCTTGCACTTGGTGTGACCCATGCAGCTGCAGTCTCGTGTATCTTGTAACTTGACAGCCAGCCTTCACACTTTGGGTATTGGCTGCAAGGCACACAGCACACAGCTGCAGAGCTACACTGGCTGCCAGGCTGTCGCAGTTGTCTCAATCATGACGCGCAGCTTGCACAGAGTCCAACAGACAACAGCTACAATCGATGCAAGAGCGCAAGTGCAAGTTGACCTGCGCTGCGCGTACAGATCAGTGCTCGGTGCACGGCACAGACACTGTTATGACGAAGGGAGCTGACCTGACGGCAACACAGCACAACCTTGCAATGGGCTTGCACCTGAAGGCTGTGAACATCAGACCACCTCAGCACAGTCCACATATTGAGCCCTGTCATGGGCTATCAACCAGCAGATACACACGTCACCCTGGGGGATGGACAGCAATATCCAGAGGGCGGGTCACCAAGGACTGCTTGGCTGGGAGCCAGCAAAGACTGTGAGCAACACAAGCAGAGACTGTGAGCAACAAACGCTCGTGTCAAAGCAAAGACGGCCATTGACACCATGCAACTACGGAAATACCTGCGCGCCCCTCCCCCAGGTTTGTGCAAATCCATATCTCAAGTGGGCATAGCCAGCCCAGCATTTCCTCCTTGATGCATTGGCATCACAGCCAACAGCTGCTGCTCTGTGGCATGCAAACTCCACTGCCCGTTCCGAAAGGGGAGCCCACAGCAAGGCAGCAGGCATCCCTGCCATGTAGAAGTGCCCAGCGGGCCCAGCTGCTGCTGTTGCACACAGCAGCAGCTGCCATGTGTGCTTGTTTGCTCTACCAGGAGATGGTGGTGGACAGATCTGACACCTCGACAAGTTCCAAGACAGCCACAACACCTAGATATTGAACATGGCACCGACCGCGGCTGCTTGCTGACACACATCCACTGCCCAGAACGCTGCAGAACATACACCACCCCTGCTGAGGCCAAGCCCAACCCAGCAATGCGGGATATTGCTGACTGTGGCGAGACTTTGACGCATGCCCACAATTGCCGCTATGTGGCTGAGTATGTGTCGCACATGCACCCACGATGCTGCATGGGTTGGCCCTTCAAGGCCGACTTTTCCCACCCAGGCTCGGTCTCAGTGCAGCTTGAATCGCCAAAGCACAGTGCTGCCTCACAAGCGCAGTCCACACATCTGGTTCTGCCAGCTCTGGAGCCAGCACACATGTGCAATGAAGACAACCCACACCCCATCGGCCAAGCCCAAACCACTGCTCTGCCCAACCTGTCTGTGTGCGCAGTCACATCATGGTGTGAGCGCATGTCCAATGCCAGGCTTCCTTGCAGCAACACGTACGCACACGGCATTGCCGGCGGTGCGTGTGATGCAGCCATGCAAACCATGGGGCGCACGTCCCACACAGCCACACATTCAAGGTGGACATATTACAATGCACAGGTCGCCGTGGCACTCGTGGAAATGCATGCCAGGCCTACTAGGCAGGTCCATCAACACGTGCATTGCTCAGAACGGGATGCAGGCGCTTGTTGCACGCTGCTGCAAACAAAGGTCACGATTCTGCACAAGTGTCCCCCAGCCCCCCAGTTCACAGTAACTGCAGAGCCACCATCAAAACACGGTGAAACAAGTGGCGCCAGCCCCAGCACTAAGAGGTGCTGGGCTGGACCCAGCACGAAGGGGTGCTGGGCCCATCTCATTCCAAGTTCCAGTGTCTCAGCCCTGTACGCCACCAGCAGTGTGATGCGTGTGCTGACTCAGCACCGCGGCAGTGTGCACACCACCCGGTGTGTGTAGAGGCAGCAAGCCCTGTTCATACCAGCAAGTCAACAGTGTGTGCACGTCCTGCATGCTCATAGGCAACCACGGCAACCAATGCCATGTGAAGGGACCACAACACTGGAGGAAGTTGCAGCTGGCACAGGGCCCCATGCCAGTGGCACAAAAAGCATGACAGAGCTCTCATGAAGGTGTGAGGTGTGTGTGACGAAAGGAGTGATGGCACATGGGGTAGTAGGCAGTGTGTAACCAAGTGCAGTGTGTAACCAAGTGCAGTGTGAGCAGGTTTGCGGGGGAAACAAGGCCCAGATCAAGCACGTGAGCTCGAGCAAAAGCAAACACCCACACAAACACAAACAAGCATGCATGCAAACAAGCCAACAGGAGGTCTAGAACAGACCCAGGTCACCCGCAGGCAGCACTTCGGCAGCCCAGCCACATTGACTCGAGTGCTCTCATGCTTCACAGGGCTCTTGACTGGTGTGGCCGCAACACACTGAGGCTGCAGTGCTGCAGCAACTTCACACCAGACCTTCAAGACACGCTGTTCGAGCCTACACCGACAGCAGCAAAGCGCCGATGATGTGCACTTGCGCACGCACCCCAGCAGAGGGGCCGATGCTGCACACACTGACAAGCACGCCCCAAAGATTCCAGAACACGAGCCCCAAACCCCAGGCACCTAAGGGTCAAAGGTCCCGTATGAACCTAGAAGGTGTCATTGGCGTTGGGCTGGCTGGTACATCAAGCCCAACAGCGCCACTATGCCCACATGCACCTTGGTGTGGGCCCACCGTGCCCTGAGCTGCCCCAGACCCAGCACACGCTCTGGCTGCGTCCTTGTGCACACTCGCGCTGGTCTGAGGCCCCAGGCTGCTGCTGGTACCTGCGCTGCTGCTGGACACCGCAGGACAGACGCTCTCGTGAGCACTTGACTGCAGGGAGTGGCTGCCCGGCTGCAGACGGGCCTGCACATCGCGAGGCAGCTGGTGCCTCGCAGCACTGCGTGGGGACAGGGCCAAGGGTGACAACGGCTGGTGGTGGTGCGCATGCGGCGGCATGCGTGCCGGCGTCGGCTGCCGCTGCTGCTCATGTTGCTGCAGCAGCAGCGGCATCGGCAGCGGCTGCTGGCATTGCACCCGCAGCGACAGCGGCGGCAGCTGGTGCATATCGTTCTGCTGCCACACACCACGCTGCTGCTGCTGCTGCTGGTTGTGCTGCACAGGCAGCTGCGGCTCTTGCTGCTGCTGCATTCGAGGATGCTGCTGGTGCTGGTGCTGCGTTGACAGCTGCTGCAGCATGAGCATGCGCCCTGAGCTGTCATTCGAGCCATGCTGCCGACCATACTCCCGGTCCACAAGGTCCACACTGCTGCACACCGGCAGCCCGAGGCTGTGCTGCCTGTCTGCGATCATGAGCCCGATGCATTCAGAGATGGCCTTGGTGCTGGGGCGCTCTGTGGGGTCTGCGGCCCAGCAGTGCTCCATGAGGACCCTGCAGCAGGCACAGCACGCAGGCAGGCACATGATGTCATGTATGTGTGACTAGACAAGTGCAGATGAGACAATTCAACGTGTGTTTGGCCGGCCTGCGAGGGTCATCTTCATTGCCATTCACAACTTGACAGGCGTCAGATAACGAAGCAGGACACCACACATCTTGCCTAGTTGCAAGCCCAGCCCAGCAGTGTGCTGACAAGCTGCTCAGCACAGAGTCAGTCATGCTAGTCTGGGAGTTGTCCTGCACAGATACTCGGTGTATTCTGAGCTTTGTCGAGGTGGACTTGCTCTCGCTGGGTATGACCCAACGGGCCCAGCCAACAAGCACACAGAAACAGTCCAGCCGCACGCACTTGTAGTCCTCTGGCATGGCGGGTGGTATGGGGGGCCGCTGGTTGCGCAGGACCACCGTCTCAAAAAACTGCCCGTAGTGCAGCTCCCGGAACGCGACCTCCCGTGTGTACACCTCCCACATCATGACGCCAAAGGCATACACATCCACAGCACAGGACATGTGGCCGTGCCTCAGCAGCTCTGCAGGGGTTGGGCAGGCAACAAAGGCAGGGGTGTGGGTGGTGATGCATGGTTCAGGCACACACAGCCCAGCAGATAGAGCATGGGTAGCAGGTGCCTACAGCAGTAGAGTACGTTTGCGTCTGTATCTGGCATACTGACGCAAGTGCCCAAATCCTTATGCTGATGACAGTCTACAGGCCTGCGGTACTGTCGGGCAGCAACAACGCTTGAATACGTGTGTGCACTGAAGTCGCCAACCAATCACCCACAGCCTCATATATACACCACACGCGAAAGCCAGCACAGCAACTAGTGTGCATGCCCAGACCACGTGTCACCAGCCTCACCTGGCGGCATGTGGCTCATAGTGCCAACCTGCAGCAGGTCGTAAGAAAGACAGCAATGGTCACCTGGGCGTCCGAGCTGGCATAGACTTTGGTATGGGCTGGCACATGTGTCGGAGTCACTAGCTCAATGGCAGTGTTGTGGACTGACAGCACATTGCAGCAGTTCAGACCCCTCTACCGGCAGGCATGTTGGTGTGCGTGCTGGTACCAGAGGCCTAGGCGCGCCAAGCATGTAGCAGGGCAGTACATACGACGAGGATAGCATGCCGGCATTTTGAGGTTACATGGCAGAGGTGGTGTGTTGTGGTGGCGCAGCAGCAGTCGTTGTGCTGGTACTCACTGTGCATGTGGTGTGGTGTGTGTTGTGCTGCTTGATGGTCCGCGACAGGCCCAGGTCTGCCAGCTTTGCTGTGAGGCCACAGGCCAAGGCAGCACGCGTGGCGACCAGCACGTTGCGCGCATTCTGGGGCAAGCAAAGCAAGCAGGCAGTACAACAGCGGGACAGATAGGCAGCAGCACAGCGAAGGGTGAGCCATGCACACGTCAAGCTGTGCAGGGGGTAAGCATGGCACGATGGCAGGCAAGGCAGCTAGCAGTGGTATTGAAGCCGCCCATGCCACAAAACACGTGTTTTCAGCAGTGTGAGGGCTGTGGTAAGACTGCAGCGGTCGTTGGTGCAGACTGTCACCAATGCTGTCACATCCAGACAAATCATGAGAGCGTGTAGGTCACATGCGGACACAGTCACAAGAATGGTATAGCAAACACGGATGGCAATGCCTGCATTCAACTGGCTGCTGACAGCATGAGACTCAACGTGGCGCCCGACCCTACTGCTCCTACTGCTGGTCTCACCCAGCAGCACAAGTCAACGCACTTACCAGGTCACCATGCACGATGCTCTTGCTGTGGAGGTACCTCAGGCCCTTGGCCACGTCCTGCAGCAGCAGCAGGCGCTTGATCATCTGCTTCTCATCCTCAAGGACCGGCAGCCACATGCTGGCCTGCTTGCTCAGTGTTCCCGCGTCGCAGTACTCCTGCAGGGGCACAGATCAGGGGCACAAGTGGGCAGACACACATGTCAACATCACCTATGTGTGGCCTCTGTGGCGCTGTTTGCATGCATCTGAATTCTAAAACAGGCATGCTTGCGCGCATACCACATGCGCCGGGCATTTGGGTGGACGCGAGGGAGCAGGCATGGCATGGCGTGCAGGCAGGCGCACACATTTGCACCGCCCTGTGGGTACTGCTTTCACGGCACTGCTTATACTGTGATGATACAGCGGCACGCTGACCTGAATCAGCCAGGTCGTCACCAAGTTCTCCTCAGGCTCCCCTGATGTCTCTGCCTGCTCCAGCAGGGCGGACGGCCCCGCGGGCCAGAAGCCACCAGATTCCTGGCAGTTTAGCAGCAGGGACCTGGCCTCCGGCTGCCGCCCACAGCTGCAGGTGCAGACGGGCGCTGGGGCAGAGGGGCTGGAGCGGCTGGAGGGCTGCCTGCTGCTTGAGCTGCCACTGGCTGTGGTGGGGGTGCTTATGGCGCTGCTGTTGTTGCTGTCGAGTGCTGCAAGGTCCCCGGCGTGCTGGGGGAGGCCCAGGGGCCCGTCTGCTGTGAGGCGAGCAGGAGGTGCGGGCATGACCTCGACGTCACACACGGGGCACGGCTTGCGGGCGAGCTTGGCCCCCGGCAGGACCGGGATGGGCCGGTCAACGCTGTTGCCGCTGCCGCGCGACGCAGAAGCTTCGGCGCTGCTGTGGCCTGCTGCGTGCGCAGACGCCTCAGCACTGACGGGGTTGTCTGCACTGTCAGGCGCACCCGCGCTCAGCCCCCGCATGAGCGGGTTGGTGTGGACGACTGCATCCTGCTTGTGCGTGTGCGTCACGAAGTGGTACGCAGCGACCACGTTGGGGTGCTTGCAGCTCATCATCAGGGACACCTCGTTCGCCACTGCCGGAGACATGCGGCTGTCGTGCTCGATGACCTTGACAGCGACGTCACAATCCCCAAGCCGTGCCTTGTACACGCGCCCTGCATACACCGACAAGGATGCCACCCAGCGCAAGGCACTCAGCATCATCAGGGCATTGATTCCATCACAGGGCTGTGCATGAGCTCGTGTCCCCAGGAGCTGGCAGCATGGTGTGGGAGCTCCTGGGGTCTTGCTGCCTGAAGATGACTTCACAGCAGTCGGCTTGTTCCGTGGCCTCACTGCATGCTCGGATGAAGCAGAGACGAACCAAGCTGCGCAGCAGCATACACACAAAGCACACCCAGCTTCCACACACCATGCATGTGCAACAGCAGTCCAGCAGGTCTGGCATGCAGAAGGAACTCACCAAAGGAGCCAGTACCTAGGACATGGCCAAAGTGAAGGTCCGCCAGCGCGTTGCACAGGATGGTGCTGTTGAGGCTGGCAGTTGACCCGAGCAGCGGCTGCATGCAAGCTGCTGCGCGCAGTGCAGCCGCCTGCTGGCTGCCTCCTGTGAAGCTGGTGTTGTCGTGGCTGCTGATGCACTCGCTGCCACCGTCGCCGCCTCCTTCTGGGCATCTGGGTGAAAAGCGGTACATGCCAGTCCCATCCCTGCGGTCCTTACTGCAAGGACACCCCAGCACAGGCACAACAGCGAAGATGAGTACGAGCCAGGAACATGCAGGCGTCAGGATTGATGCATGGCCACTGAAGTACCTGTATTTGTGAGGGGTGTTTGAGTGAAGTTGCTCGCCGCACGCTTGCTGGCGGCACTACCTAGCGTCTGAGCTACCACAACCCCACCATGCTCTATGGGTTTCAAATGCAGCATCTGTCATGCAGAGAGGAATAGGCAACATAGACAGCAGCCGCGCACCTGTCATGTGCTCCAAATTGGTCAGAGGACTGGGCGCAGGTGTCTGCGGTTTCAATGACGCTGCCAGGCAGCTTCCAGGGAAGCTTGTCTGGTGGGGTGGCCTTGGCATGCTGCCGCCTGCGCCGCCCTCTGCACCACAGCAGCGCCGCCACTGCTGCTACCAGGACCACAGCACCCACTGCAGACACAGCGGAAGCAGGTTGGGCTGGCTGTTGGTGCAGTAATGCAAGGAAGCCACACGGCATGTGACTGCTCCGTGAGTGTTGATGACAGACAAGGCCACCAGGACAGCTGCTGTTGGCAGTAAAGTGTACTGTGCAGGGTGACTGGTGCACATGATCACCCTGCTGCGGAGGCCAAGGGGTGTGGTAGTGGCAGATGCTGTTGGCGAGTGGGACAGCAAGTACATGCAGTGTCAAGTGCTTGCCACTGCCCTTCAACTTGCGAGCAGCACACCCTGCCACCTCCTGTCCCAGCTGATTACGCTCAAGGCTTCGACAGGCTTCAAAGTCACGTATAGCACAGCAGTGCAGCCAGTGAACCTCTGCAAGCTGCCGCTCACCTGCTGCAATGATTGCTGCCAGCGTGCCCTTTGGCAACGAGCTGCCTCCCTGCTGCTCCTGCTGCTGACCTGCCAGGATCCGCTGGATGTCCTGGTACACACAGATGTCTGCGTCGCTCTTCAGCAGGCAGCTGGGGTCGACATAGTGGTGACACAAGCGCCACACATTGCGAAGGACCTACAGCAGGGGCACAGGACACCAGGGTCGATAACGCTGTAGATACCGTGCTCACAAGCAGGAGTGCTCACAAGCAGGATCAGTCATGCAGTGTGTGTTCCAGTGTGGACACTGCACATCCACGCCCAGGCCGCATGTGGCAATGCATGTCAACAGTGCAGGACATGGGCGGTGTGCCCCAGCTTCAGCCCATACTATATGCATGCTGCTGTATTCAATCCACTGTATGAGTCAAGGTGGAACGGACAAGGGAAAAGTGTAGGTGCTCTTATGAAACAAGGTGGGGAGGACAAGGAACAATCGGGTGATTGATCACAAGAAATCACACATGCGGTGATCACCTACCACTGTGTACCCGCCGTTGTAGTGCTTGGGGAACTCGGCAGAGTAATTCACGAGGTGCAGTGTGCTGGGGAACAGCTGGCCGCGAAAGTCCAGGTCGGCCTCATTATACACCTGCTTCTTTCCCTCTGGGCCCAGGAAGCGAGCGGAGCGCTGGGTGCGCTCCACAAGCTTGGCTGCTTGAGGGGGGTCCGTGCAGGACAGGCGGTTGCGGACCACGTTGTCTGCAAAAATGACGCTGGCGCCTTCGCCATTGAAGAAGTCAAACTGTGCGTTGGCGCCCTGCGGCAGGTTGCAGGACGCAGGTGGTGCAGCAGGCGATTTGTGGGCGTGTGGCAGGTGATGAGAGCCACAGCAAGGGCCGCATAGGATGCCAGGTGAGCCAGCGGTACCGATGGCAAACCATGCAGGTATCACGCAAAAACCTAAGTAAACTCGAGCGCTGTGCCAAGTAGCGACTGAAGATGCTGCCATGCACATTCGGCCGCTGCTGCATAGTGGCATGAGCCCGGCACTGCTGCAGGCAGCTGCTGCTGATGGTGCAGAAGCTGTCGCCACAATGACATGCCCACCATGCGTTCATCCTTCACGTTGACATCCTTGAATGTGAACCAACAGTCGTTGCAGAGCTGCGCCACTGACAGCTTGAATTGGAAGTCAAGCATGGGGGTGGGGGCCACGCCCGGCAGGGCAGACACAGTGATGTTCCTGCAAAGCACATAGGCGTGCCCCAGCCATGCCAGCACAGAGTGTCAGCACAGCAGCAGCATCATTCTTGCCTAGGCCAAACAACTGAATCACGCCCCAGCTGCAGCAGGGCATCCATGGCTAGGTGTATACCAACATGTTGGGGGAAAACACATGGCACTTGTAGGCCCAAATCCACCATAGCTCCCGCTGCTGAGGTTGATTTATGTATGGTTTGAATATTTCAGGCAGTACCTAGCCAAAAGAAAGTGCCGTGCGATTCTAGCTGGTGCACAAAGCCACTCGCCCTCGCTGCGATAACTGCCTGTGCTGTTGCGATTAAGACTAGGGCCCGTGCCAGGCAAGCAAACGTGCAGCCAAACATATAACAACATACAAATGACCTCTCTGTGGCAAAGCTGCAATTGCACCAGGTCAAAGCACATGTGCTGCTGTCTTTGCCCGCTGCTGGTGTTGGGCATCGGTCTACTGCCCCCTGTCCTGTCCAGCTGACACCAGCAACAACAGGCGCCAACCAAATCACCTGTCGATGGATATGATGGGCGACCCCTCCTCGTAAGGCCTGGAGTAGTTGTCGAACTGTGTACCCACAGCATAGTCACTGGCAAGAAGGATCTCTGTCACAGACTGCTGCTGCAACGCATCAAGGAGCTGCGTGTCGACAGCTCCATCAGGCTTCTGTTTTATGACCACCACTCCACTCTTAGCAGTGCATTGCGTCAAGCAGAGTGCCAGGGCCAGCAGCAAGGTGCCTCGAATGCCAAGGGTGTGTTGTCGCACCCTGGCTTGCCTTCTTGCAATCACCATATTTTACGTTGCTGCCAAGAAAGCAGCTGTTGGCGATCACGGGTCTTCAGGCCTTCCACAAGGCCAATCCAAACTTTCCGACATCACGTGCATGCTGAAGAAAACAATATTGTATCAAGTCTCATTTTTGAATTGATCGGTTACCTAATAGACTAATAAACTCTTCCCAAGTTGGGCTACACCATGCTACATGGGCAAGGTGCACTTGGTGCAAGGCATGCAAATAACAGGTGGGCGCGCTGAGCCATTTACGCACCAGCACACATGCAAGGAGCTGACACGAACGTATTCACCAGCGAAGTGTGTAGAGTTTGTGGACCTGCGCGCTAAGCATCTGTATACTGAGCGTCATGGGGGCCTTGTGATCACCTCTGGATCCTGCTAGACATGTGCGGACACTCATTCGTGTCTGGTTGTTCCCATGCGTGTTCTAGTTGCTCATTGGTCTTTGGCTAGCTGCAGCAGCTGAGTTTGAGGTATGTGTATGAGTTTGTGGTATAGCCTGTGTCTGTGCAACCAGCCAGGGTCCAGGGGTGTCGGGGACTTCAAGGTTGACACAAATAATCCGCTGGGAACCCTGCAGCACCGGCTTACCACACACAAGAAGTCACAGCTAAATAGTGGTCTTGACTCTGAGTCTCACTAATGACGTCACACTGCGGGCGTATGGCAGGCAGTTTCCTGCACAACATGCAACCAACCTGACAAACGTATATTTTGCATAGCCAAGCAAACAACATACTCGGTAGGCATGCAAGGCGTTCGCAAGGAATCAATTACGCCTGCTGTTTGAACGCAAACAAGATGCAACTGGAGATATGCCACACACTGCCAGCGGGGTTGGTGACCTGTTGCTGTGGCCTGCCAGGCGGGCACAACTCAGAATCCCACCCACGCTTTGCCGTATGCCAGGCCCTCAGAAAAGCTGCACACCGCTCGTTCCTGGCAGACTTTTGACACGTGCGTTCCCCAGTGCCTGGCTGAGCTGCTGCAACCTGCTGGCAACCCACGCTCTGTCCTCGCCCTCAGCGAAGGCCACCTGTCACAGGCATGGCACACAAGACCCACACAGGCGAGCTGGCGTCAAGCATTGTCACTACAGGCCATATACAGTAACCGCCTACACACCCAACCTGGCATGCACTTGGCAGCGGTGCCATGCCTAGCTGGACCGGCCCAAGATTGCAACAGCTTGAAGTTTGGTCACACAGTGTGGTGCATCCCTTGTCCGCGACACCGGTAGCATTCAAGTACAGTGACAGCCTCCTGCTGGTTGCCACCGACATGACGTACCCTGCTTGCTACATCAGTCAGCAAGCCCCGCCCTAACGTGGCAAGTAGGTCACTGGGTCACCAGGTCACCATCATGGCAACGGCTGGTCTGGCCCCTAGGGCCCCAGGGAACTGGCAGTTCCCAGTAACTTACTGAGCTGCTCACCTGTGAGAAGTAGGGTGGGTTGCCGCCCCCCTCCTCTGCAAACAGCCCACCCTGGGCCCTCCAGTGGTGTGTGATTGCGATCGGCAGCGCCCGCAGACTCTGCAGCACCAAACCAGAGCCCCTGCTGCTGCTGCATGGCCTCAGATCTGCAACTGTGGACCCCTGGCTGTGCCTGGTTGCCGCATCTGCTGCCACCACCCGCCCTGCCCCAGCTGCTGCTGCTGCTTGGGCAGGGACAGTGGCTGCAGCAGCTCTTGTTGGGGCAGCAGCCGCACCTGATACTGCGTGGACAGGGGCACCTGCTGCTGCCGCTGCTGTTTCAGCATGGTCACTGCCGGAAGCTGCAGCAGGGCTGCAGACGCGCTGGTCTCTAGACCTAGCCCAGCTGTCAGTGTGCTTGACGTCATCTGCTGAAGCTGCCGCGTAGGTGGCGACCATGATTGCGCTGAGGTCGTTCCTGAAGTCGTTGTCCCGCGAGTAGTCATCAACAAAGGAGCCACCAGAGTAAATGATGGCCTTGCGTCCAACCACCTCCACACCCTGCACATGCAGCCACCAAGCATAACTCAGCCATGCATACGGCCCACCGCTGTCATGCTACTCGCATGCGCGGTGTTGTGCTGACACATAGGCGACTCACTGCGGCTGGCTGCCATACATATGGCCATTGTTGCCCTGCTACCATCATGCAACTGGGGCCTAGGCAGATCCACACACCACTGATAACACTGCGACGACAGCACCTGGACCCACACATCAGATAGGCACACTGAGGTTTAGCTAAGCACAACTACCCCATGCCTGATGTCTCCTGACCTGCAGGTGGTGTGGGCTTGTGCCAAACACCAGGTCAGCCCCTGCGTCCAGAAAGGCCCTGCCAAGTGTCCTCAGTGACCGGTCAGGCTGCCAGCGCCAGTTTGGGCCCCAGTGGATGAACACCACCACAAGGTCTGGCCCTGCTGCACGTGCTGCTAGGATCTGCTTCTGAAGCAGGGCTGGGTCGAAGCTGCGCGGTCGCAGCCAGTGGTGTCAGCAGCAGTGATGGCAGCAGGGGTGAAAGCGTCAAGCAGCGCACATTCAATGGGAGTCCCATCGCACAAGATGCTGTACAATGCACCATGAGCTGTCCCTCACAGCCTCAACCGACATATGTCAACACAGGCAATCTTTTGCACCAAACAAGCCTCAGGGGCACGTGGCACGCACCTGGCAGGGTCTATGAAGTTGATGCCAGGCGTGGTGTTGGTGGCCGCCCAGTCCTCATAGTGGTCACTGTATGAGAGGAAGGCCAGCCTGTGCCCACTGGGTGTGGTCACGGCTGCAGGCCAGGAGGCTGCTGGCTGTGTGCCTGAGCCTGCGTGACCAATGCCCAAGCGGCTCAGCACCTATCAGTACAGTCCAGGCAGATTCAGCAAGCAGGTCCAGTATGAGCAACTGAAGTTGTTGCCCATCAAACGTCGTACATGATAACATCTCCTTGAAGGGAGGGGGGGTTCCCCACCCAAACACCCTCCACAGCACGCACCCTGACCCAGTCACAGTTTGATTGGGAAATCAGCACGACCCAATCATTATGAGTGCCACTTGCAGCAGACCTACCTGGTACATGCTGTGCCGTCCTGCACCACCAGCCGACCTCAAGTCACTTGAGGTCAAGTGCACTCACCTGGTTTGTTCTTTGGGACCTGACTGCCCAGTATGGGGCTGAATCCTCGGCCTTGTGTGTCCTGATCTGCCTCTGCTGTGCTTGCTTACTTTCGCGTTATCACTGAGAAGTTCTCAACTCACCTGGTTGGTTTCCTTGAGGCCCGGCTGCCCATAGTCCAGCACATGGTTGTTGGCAGTGGCCACAAAGCCCAGCCGCAGCGCCTGCAGCACACCTG
>QAXK01011221.1:0-13587 GCA_004335735.1 Chlorella sp. KRBP | reverse complement strand
CTGCATGGCCTGCTGCAGGTCCTACCTCAAAGTACCCGCAGAACTCCGTATACGCCCCCCTTGCATCTGCTTGCTCAATGTCAAGCCTGCAGCGCATGCAGTCAGCACGAGAAGAAGCAACAAGGCCCGTCAGCACACAACCATGTGAAGCACATTGTCTGGGTGAAGATTTGATGCTGCACGCCCTGCAGCCGTGCATGCCGCAAGATATGTTCGCAGCGGCTGGTGCAGGATGTCGAACAAGCAGGCAACTGTGCTGCGCTCAGCAGGCTGTTGTGTTCAGACCCATGTACCATAACTCACAGTGTTGTGCCGTTGCGGTAGGTGTTGCGTGACAGAGTGTCTCCTGCTTTGTAAGACCATGTTTTGTCGTCATCCATGCGCCAGAAATGGTCTGCAGCAGCAATAACAGGGTCATACATGTGGCGCCCCCGGCAAAACAAACATGTCATACATTCATTGGGCGTCAGCGTAGACCCCATACACCACTGCAGGGCATGCTGTGTCACATGCAAGCATATGCTTGCATGCAATGTATGCTAAAGCAGCACCCTGTACTGCCTGCCACTCACAGTCGCCAGTGTCGCGTTGATCGTGTGGTGGCTTCACAGCCAGCGCAATGTAGTGCCCACTCGGAGGCACTGTGTACACTGTACTTCTGTCCACCTGCCGTGCTCCGTCTGCGAGCAGGCCGTTGCGGGCTGCTGTGCAATCCTTGACGGGCATGGGCAGCGTCATGCCTGTGCTGCCCAGCCCTGGTTCGCAGTAGCTGCCCACATATCGGGATAGTGCATAGCAGTAGCAGTTGCTGCGCACCATGATATCACAGGCATTCTCCTCCCTGCAGCGAGTTCAACACAGAGCGGCTGCCGGGCTCACAGGGCATTGGGCATGACGGGTTGGAATGAACCGAGGACGTCAAAACTGTGTGCCAGCATGTTCACCATCTGGTATGGACAGCTTTTACTGTGCTCAGCAATACTTACCAGTAGTCATAGTTCCCCCACTGGTTGATGCGGTAGAAACAGGGGAGCTTCTTTCCTGCCTGCAGCTGTGTGAGGTTTGTGGGCTCTGCAGGCCCAAAGCAGGCCTCCCATGGCTTCAGGTAGCTGACGACCACGTAATTCGACTCCAAAGGCATGACAAAGAGATACCTGCAACAGTACACTGTCCAATGCTTCAGGTCTCTGCTGCTGATGATTCAAACAGGCCTGCCAGCTGCTGGAACTCGATGTGATATGCAAGCCAGGCGGTTGCAGTCCTTGGGAGCATGTACTTACCCATCAGATATGCCCTCTTGGAATAGTTCCCTTGAAACATTCCTGGCACTGTACTTGCTGCACATGCCAAAAGCAGGGGCACAGCAGCGTCAGCTTGCTATGTGATGATCGCAGCACATCTGGTCTGTATCCAAGCTAGTTTCAGTCACACATAGACATGAACTGCTTACCAAGACTTGTTGAAGGTGCTCTTGTAATGCTCAGGTCGAGCATGAGACGGATTTGCAACCCACATCAACAGCAGAAGCAGCAACCATAACGAAACCTGCAGCTGCGACAAGCCTGTATCCTGAAGGTAATGCTTTCTGTTGTATATACCTCTTATACACCGTTGACGACGAGAGTGCATGCCCTGCATGCTTGCTAACAAAGCACGCTGTTTGCCCGCGTCAGGTAGCCCGCTGCGGAGAGCAACGTATTCTGGCCTGTACAGTGCATAAACTTTCAAATCTGTTGCGCAAACGTGACTGTTTCTGTGTACTGGGTGTGCATCGAGCAAGCTGAGCTGAGCTCAGCTCAGCCAGTAACTGAGTAACCGCTGGGTTAGGTTCAAACCCGGCCTATTCAACTTGAGTGGAAAAAGGCATAGTGGCGCCACAATCAGGTGCACATCGCACTTTCAAACGAAAAATTCTGCAAGCACCTCCCTACAAGAATGTTTGGTGAGTGAGTCAGTGTCAGCTGCAGCCAGGGTGCTACTGTTCCAGGACAGCCCTGATGACATGCTGGTTGTCCAATGCAGGGGGCAGCAAGCAGCACGTTGCTGCACATGACTACACTCCATGATCACAGTCTATGGTGGACTTGCCATGCTGGCACTGCAAAGCTGTTCTTCTGGGAAGGTATTGGCGACCAGGGCTTGCTGATCCAACTTGCTGGCATGTGGGAAGGGCATCAAAAGAATGACGAGTGACAGCCGAGCTGATGCCCGCATGCATCAACATGGCCCACCATCACATGCTTGCAATATTACACAGGGAATAAAACACATCATTGAAACAACAAGTGCACAACGTGAGACCAGCATAAAGACATCGCGGTACAGCATTGGCAGGCGCCTTCAGTACTTTTGACTCAAGGTGTCACAGCATGGGCTGATTGGCACCCGGCCTGTATAACCATGATGCGGCTCTGGCTGCTGCAAACCACAGTTCAACCCTATGACCATACTAAGGTCTTCATGCCTCAGGACTTCACATCCACCCCAGCACCTTCCCACGTCGCACATCCACCCAGCACCTTCCCACATGCTGCAGCAAAGACACTGGCTCAACACACCATACGGGAGACGTAATGCAGCCTGCCCACCTGCCGGCAGTACAGCTGCGGTACACACACCCGAGGGTTCAGAACACCAGCATCTGCCTGAACCACAGCCAGCCAACAAACAGAGCAAAGAAGACCAGTGCTCCGCAGCAAGACACAATGGTCACGAGGTTGAACAGAATGGGCTCCTCTTGGACGCCGCTGTTCAGGTTCATACCGAAGTACCCGGCCACAGCTGTCATCATGGCCACCGAGGACGTGAACGCAGTCAGGATCAGGTCGATCCCGATCAGCTGGTTACGGTGCTGGTCCAGCTTCAGGTTCACGAGGTCCTCTGTGTCCTGAATGTACTCGTTCAGCGTCTGCAGCCGGTTGTAGGTGTTGTCCACGTGCATGAAGTACGCCTCCAGCAACATCTCCACCTCTGCAATCTCCTCCTCCTCCACGCTGCTGCCGCTGCTGCTGCTGCTGGAGCTGGAGCTGCTGCTGCTGCTGGAGGTAGTCTTCTTGCTGGAGCTGCGTGCAGCAGCCTCCACCTGGGCCTGGGGCGACACAACAAGGCGGGGCAGCGCAACAAGGTCAGGCCACATACTGTTGAGTGTCATCAACAAAATGAATGGGGAAGCAGCACAGGGCAGCAAGGCAGGGGTGCTGTGCGGGTGGGACTCGGGGGATGTGGCTGTTGATGCTGCTGCCTGCATACATATGTCATGCCGTGCATATCACAGGCCTGTGATGCAGGCCGGGATGTTGCACATGCAGCCGATGCTGCACCTCACCCGCTCAACGATTTCACCAGAGACCCAGCGTGACAGCATGCCATGCTCCCCTGAACCTCTCAAGCTGACCCCCATCTGCCCCCTACCTGCAGCATGTGCTGCTCCTTGGCAGTGATGTTCATGTCCTTCATGTCCTGGTCATCATCCAGGTAGCCCTCCAGCACCTCGCGCACCTGCACAACATCCAAGCAGTACAATCAAGCAGTACATTCAACACTACGGCACACTCAGTTGAGTGAAACAATCACGCCACAATCAACAGGCGTGTCACACGGCTCCTCTGCCCAGCCAACCAGCTAGCCCGCCAGGCATGCCCCAAACCCTCATCACTGCTGCGGCAAGGCCCCCACCCCAAATCCCACACACTCACGTTCTCGACGCGTGTGGTCAGGCGCACCAGCCTGCTCTTGATGCGCCTCACACGCTCCAGGTTGTGTGACGTCACACGGCTGGTCAGCGAGTCCAGGGCAGGGTAGGCTGCAGCCTCCAGGTCGCTCGTCAGGCGGTTGAGGTATGACGCAATCTGGGACAACAGCAGGACATCAAGTACATGGGTGAGGGGCGCGAGCAAGTGAGTTTTGATGCCAGCCTGACACTGCGATTGTCTATTCATGGTGACAAGCCCTTGCAAGCCCGCTGCTGCTGCAGGAACGGAGCCGTGAAGGCACTGCTGAGGGCACCCAGTCATAACCAACCTACAAGCAGCCTTCGGACAACAGTGCGCAAGCCGCTAAGTGCTGTCAAGTGTGCTGGCCCTGAGTTGCTCACCGAGTCCAGGCACACTTCCAGGGCCTTGAGCTCAAAGGGCATCTCCAGAGCTGCCAGGTTCTCCAGCTTGGCTGCACTGCGCGTGGGCATGACAGAGGTCTTGCCGTTGGCCAGGTCGTTCAGTGCAGATGGGAAGGAGCCACCCACACCTGTGCAGCAGCAGGAAGAATCAAGGCAAAGGAGGTCAAGAACAGTGATGTACTGGGTTGCTCGTCAAACTAAGCAGCATGCATGGGTGTGTGCTGCAGTTGATCAACAGTGCATGTGGGTAGATGGGTGTCAAGTTGTGGGGTTGTTATGTCTGCTGCCCTTCATGTGTGGTAACTCCCGTACACTGTCTGTCTGCCAGCAGCATGCAGCACATCGTCTGGTCTCAGGTGTCTTGGGACAACCCACAGCAACAGCAAGAGAAGCTAGTTTGTTAGTGGGTGATCACCATGAGCAGTGGCCCAGCTCGCAGCAAGCATACCTGCAAGGCCCGAGGGCTGGCTGATCTTCATCTTGAGCTCAGTGATGAAGGGCAGCACGTTCTCATCCTCAGGGTTCATCACCAACACATTGTTGGTGGTGATGATCACCTGCAGAACACACAGGCAGGGCCAGTCAGTGTGGGTCTGTGCTGGAGCTTTCACTGCCTGCTGCTGTGAATCCTGCATACTATGCACGCTGGCATGGGGAGCTGCGAGGATGCTGCAGAGAATTGCAGCCTTGTGGGCAGACCACACACAACAGGGACAACTTAAGCAAACTACAAGCCATGCTCAAGTACGTCAGGTTTGTGGGTGATCCCGAGTGATGTGAACTGGTTCATGGACAGTACACGGACAGTATGCACAACGCCGTCCACCCATATCGGCTTTGATCTGGCATGCTGGCCTTACTTTCGCACTATCATTCTCTACACACCTTGATATGCTCCAGGCTGACCACAAGGGCCTTCTCACGGCACAGGATGGCAGAGGGGTAGCTGGTGGCCAGGGAGGGGTCCATGATACGCAGGTCACGGCCCTGGACTCCCAGCTTGTGGGTCAGCTTCCACTTGTCTGCCTGGATCATGCTGGTCTCGCCATACTGGTCCAGGCGCAGCCAGTTGCGGACGTTGACTGTGGAGGCTTTGCGGGCCTGTTTCTTGCCACCGCCGCTGGTCTTGCCACCGTGCTTGCCATTGACAGGGATGCCGTCAGAGTTCACGGGCGCCAAACTGTCTGGGGTTGTGTTTGTGGTCATCAGAGGGCTGGAGGCGTCCACATGCTGTGGATCCAGCTGCTCAGGAGCGAACATGGCCGCAGGTGCGGGTGCAACTGCTGCTGTTGTTCCTGGCTGGGGGCTGAGTTTGGGGAATGGATAGGGCTGCCTTGCACGGGCTCACCCCAAGAAGGTAGGATTACATTCAAGGATGCTGAATGCCAGTCAGAGGAGCACACCGTGCGTCCTCAGTCGTTGCAGCGATCAATGCCAGAGCTGCCCTCTGCCCTGTCCCCGCTGGCGTTGGCGTTGGCGACAGAACTGCTGGGTTTGCGTCTGCTGGCCGCGGCAAGAGGACTGTTCATTCCAGTACGTGTGCTGTGCTCTTGAGCGATTGGACTGCTGTTGTGAAACTGACCTACGGCGCAGGGGATGGCTTGAAGCGACCACGTGTATGGCATGTGCAGAGGTTATTTAGCGGCGGCGATTGCTGGGACCTTGTACTGAAAGATGCCGGGAGTGGCACACGTCAGATACGAAGACCTGAACCCAAGGGTGCAGTGTTTGCATTGCCACTGCAAGCAGCTGATCATTATCGTTGATGTCGTAAACTGAAGCTCCTGTTCAAGGACACTGGCGAGCCTGCCAAGCAGGGCGAAGAAGACAGGGGTGGCTTGGCCTTACGAGTGATGAGTCGTTGCACCTGCCACACTTGTAGGTGTCCACTTGAGGCGGTCGAGGCTTGTCATACCTGCTGTTATCAATGAGTTGCTTTGATGCCTGCTGTCAGCACCACAGTCATCGAGCAGTATGACTGGCACACAGGCTAGCATGCCAGCCTGTACAGCAGGTCATCAACTATATTTCCAGGGGTTCAGGCCACTGAGCCTGCTGTCTCCATTGATTCAAATTCTGCTTGTCAGTGCAACTAGCTTGGCTTGCGGCATACGCTAGCAGGGCAGCTGCAGTGGTTGCCTCAAAAGACAGTTGGCTGCTCAGTTACTGGCTGTCTTCTGTCTTGTATGGCGACATTAAGTGAATGCCCGTAAGCCTTGCTATCAATTGCCCAGGTCCCCCCCCATGACCCATGACCTCGGGTCTGCTTTCTTCGGGGGAGCAACAGCTCCAGTGGGTGAGGTTTGACTGGAACCTCAAGCCCCTGCTAACTCACCGACGTTGATTCCACTACGGGTTTTATTGACTTTGTTGTAAAAGTTCTCAGTTGCAACCTGATGTGCTGCTGAGACCGGGTCGCTTCATCAGATCATCGCCCTGCCCTGGTCACAAGTAGCAAAAGCACGGCCCCAGCATGAGTGGTGGGGCCCTCAGACGTGCCTCTAGCTTGTTGCTAGGCCGGCTGAGCGGTTCCGCCAGGTCAGGCACTTCACTGCAGCAGCAGCGTGGCACACACGACCTCAGCGTCCACCCTAACAAGCACATTGAGAAATGGCTGTCCAAACGTGAGGACATCGATGCAGAGTTCGTGTGGAACAGGGAGACAGTCTGGCATGTCATCATTGGCGTTATTGTGGTCCCCACAGCCATCTACAACGGCCTTGTTTGGCAGGCACACAAAGATGATGACTATGGCGACAGGCCCAAGAGGTAGGTGGTTTGTTGCTGCTTGTAAACACTATCTTATGGTTGTGGGTTCAAAACCAGTGTCTGTCTGCTCGTGAGCTGAGAGCGACAGGTGTTGCAGCAACAGCACCGAGGCTTTGCAACAGCAGTAGCACGAAGTTGTGCCAATGCTATACAACCAATGCATGCATCAATGTGTGCGCCGCTTCCCCTTGTACCATAAACGTTCCTGTGGCACATTAGCGACACGAGTGGTATTGCTTTGTGTGTGTTGCTGTGCATGACTACTGCAGTGTGGTTGTGTCTTACCAGTTAGCATGCCGCGTAGGCAAGTGGTTGTCGCCCCTTGGTAACAAGGGTGTGGGGTGTGGTGCTCTTTGTGCTGTGTAGGAACTTCCTGTGGGGCCATGCAGAGCCTGGAGAGCTTAAGAGCAACTGAATGCATCCATGCCACGGCGTCTGCCTGGCGAATGGGTGATCTTGTGCAAGCAGAGCCACTAACAGTCGCAGCAGATCAAGCAACCAGTTGCTGTCCCAGGGATGCTTGATGCAAGTGTACCGCAAGTGGGAACAGTACAGCAGCATCCAGAGTTTGCTGTGCCCCTTGTACCAGTTCAAGGCGGCTGCGCTTCATGAGGCATCGTCAGCTCTGCAGGGTCCAGGTCCACCTCTTGTTGGAAGCAGGCTGCAGCTCCCAGGCTCTTTCGTATACCAGCAGCCCACATACCGTCAGGCTGCTGGAGGCTGCCCGCATTCAGCTGGCTGTCAGGTAGTTGTCAGTTGTGTGCCAGCTGGAGGTTTGCAGCAGGGTGGCTCGCCATGGTTATGGCACGCCCATCACAGCCTGTTGGGCGTGCAGCATTCCCAGGCCCTGCCAATGCCTGGTGGATGTCAGATAGTAGGGAGTCCTGATGACTCACATGCAGCCAGCCAGGCCAATCACTACTGACAAGCAGCAACAGCTCAAGCTGTTGCGTTGTGCATGCTTGGCGTTGGGGATGTCAATGGCTGTGAAGAATGGTATGGTTGCAAATGCATGGGTGCAGTGTAACTGAAGCGCCAAGGTGTGCATTGACTGCAGAGACAGTGGGTTTCTGACAATATTGACATGGCTCGCCAATCAGCAGGTGTGGGTCTACTGTGGGGACATGACAGCGGGTGTACTGGCTATTGGGTCGTGCTACCATTCTGCAGCTCTGCCGCAGCTCCTATGCTTGTAGGCCAGCATAGCACCCCAATGCATCGCTGCAAGCCAACTCATGGTTCGGCCAGTTGATCAGTGGCCCTGGCACCTCAGGCCTCATTGACAGGTGGTGGCAATTGCTTTGTTACAGCTGCACTCATGTATGCATGAGACTGCAGGAGGTCCGAAATACAAACACAGCAGCCAGCAGGCATGTGGCTGTCTGAGCGCACAACCATATGCTGCCGAAGCTGCACACTCACGCCAGCAGTCGAGAGTAAGCATCACAAGTCGAGTGCCACAATCTGACTGCTGCCACAACACCCGAACTCTTATCACTATCCTTACAATGCACACACGCAGCTGCACACTTGCCCAGTAACACAGCTGCATTGCATATACGCACTGCCTGAGCACAACCCTGTGCTGCCTTGAACTTGGCTGCTCGAACCAAGGCAGCCCTCACCAGGCAGCACATGAGAACTGTCGAGGGACCAGTAGGGCTTCCTCCAGTCGCAACTATGGTCAGTCACTAGTTTCCAACACCTTGATACTTGAATGAGCACGTAGGCTCAAATGAAAAAAGAGGAAGGCAGGGCATGCTTGAGTGTACGCTGCAATGCGCACACGACACTCGACACCACACAGCCCCCTCCTTGGCAGCTCCTGTCATGACCTCGTGAAATGGCACACATGTCGGTGCCCCACCAGATCGCTGCTGTACATGCGGCAGACCCCGTGGACAGAATGCGCCATGTGGGCATGGCTTATGCTGCAAGTGCTCACCAGGCAGGCGCAGCACTGCAGCAGTCAAACAGACGCGCAGCAGTACGGGCCTATGAAGCCGTCACAGGCCTTTCCCAGGACTCCTGACAGCACCCCTTGTCATCATGCCTAGGCAATTGGCCCATGCTCATCCCCATTTGTCAGGTCAGTTTTGTCATGTCAGTCAGATTGGACCACAGCCTAATCAGTCCTAACCCAATCAGGAGGGCACAGCTCCTCCTTCGTCAAGCAGCATCCCATTTGCAGGGCTGCTAGTTGCCTTGCCACACCACGCACACAGCCCAATAGGTAGACGAGTGTGGGGCATCTAAGCACAACCGCTGCACCTTGCTGCTGTTGTTGTGTATGCTCTGCATTGCTGCCCACCCCAGCATCAGCACGCGGCTTGTCACTCCATGCCCAGAGCTGCAAAAGTGGGTTAGGCTGCACAGCAGCAGATGCCTGCATGCGTTCTGCAGCCGTCAGGGCCTGCAACACCAAACCCAGCGCCTTCACTGCTGCGCAAGGTGCTGCAGCAGCCGAGGTGTGCACACGGCAAGGCACTGACGAGCCACCAACACCTGCGGGCGCTGCTGTCATAAACTGCAAGGACCAGGCCGGCAGCTGCTGCAGTTGGTCTGCTGCGCATGCCGCAAAGCATAAGCTCAAGCCTGCATGGACAGGAACACAACAGCACAAGCATGGCAGAGGCATCAGAGGCACTCAATACGTTGTACTGGCTGGGCACACAGCAAGCAAACACCAGGGTGTATCGGATGTGGCATCAGACACTGGAAAGGTGTGTTCAGGGAAGATCTTACATATTCATGAAGGCAGGCATACATGGTGTGTGTTGGGAGATCAACTGCACAGCATGCATATGTTTATATGGCCCATGCTCATCTCTCCAGCATCAGCGACATCAAACCCAACAATATAGCCATCCCAGCAGCCCACCTGCTTGACATTGGTTGGCTTCCGCCGTTTTGCCCCTACTGGTGGCTCCTGCAGCACAGCAACAGCGTGAGGCTGTCAGCGGCTGCAGCCCGAGAAAGACATGCCATCATCCTTGCATCAACATTACGCGTTCCCAACAACACAGGTCATGTGCCCTCCGCAGCAGCTGCACTTACAGCACACACAGAAGGCACACATCCCGACCACTGGATACAGACAGTCAGTCACACGGCCACAGCCTCTTTCTTTACTGTAGTTGAAACAGGCCCTGCCCCTGCACTCCCAGCCAGCGCATGACCAATCCCCTCACCTTCTTTGCATCGCTGCCTGTGCTGCCCTCGTCAATTGCTGACCGCATCGGGTGGCTGGACTTGCGTGGGTTTGCCCGCTTCTTGACGCTGGCTGGCTTGGGCTTCACGCCCGAGGTGCCCTCCTCGCTGCTGTCTGCCTCGTCACTCAACCCGCCTAACTGCCCCGACTCCTCTGCACCTGCTGCTGACCCTGCTGCAGCTGCCCGCTTGCGCTTGCTGGAGCCTGCCGCCTGCAGCGCCAACACATGAACACAGCATTCAGATGTAAGCACCGGCAGAGACTGGCATCACTGGGCCGTCTCCACGCTCTGCAGAAAATTGGGTGCCTGAGATCACCCCTGCTCGTGTGATTGCCCCGCTGCCACCCAACAAAACCTCGTTGGGCAAGGCAGATGGCGCGACGCAAGGCAGCTGACACGGCAACAAAACAGAGTTGGTGCTGTGTGCGTGTTCTTCTGTGGCAACTGCTGCCGATGCTCTTACTGCTGACTCGTCCTGCTGACTGCTGCTCACCAGCAGCTTGAAGTAGTCCTTCTCAACCAGCAGCGTGAGCTCCAGAGGAGAGGTCACCTGCAAGGCAAGTCCCAGCATGAGCGAGTACAGTGATGGTGTGTGCACATGAGGGGGGAGGGGGAAGATTTGCACAGGCTGTGTGGCAGCAGACGCGGCAAATAGCAGACATGGCATCCCCGAACCCGGGCCATTACTACCGGCATGCACCCAGGGAAGGACCTCCGCTGCTACTGTTGACCTGCCTCACACAAGTACCGATCAAGCTGCAGCAACGTGTAGGTTGCTGCTACATGGCTGTGCTGTGTGCCATCTCACTCACATCTCCTGGTTTCCAAGCCTGTCCAACCTCAATGAACTTCCAGTCGAGGTCATCCCATATGCGAGCACGCCTCAGCAAGGCTGGCTGCAGCACGACACAGGTTTGCAGGTGCAAAGGACATCACAATGTGTTGCTCAGATGGCACTTCAATGCATGGGCACCTAGTTTGTGACACACTTGAAATGACATACGACATTTGGCATTGGTGAGCAGAGCCTGATTTCATGGCATTGATTGCGTGCAGATGAAATGAATCAGTGTCTTACCTTGATGGACTCATCGGGTGAGTCATGGAAGGGGTACTTGACCTGCAGGATGCACACCAGTCACCAACTGCCACGTCAGCATGTGACAGCAGAGGTTGGGAAAGGGGGCTTGCCGGAGCAACCACGATTGTCTGGCAACTCAAGATTTGTTCTCATTTCTTTTCATGCAATGTTTAAGTGGTTGCAAGCAAGAGAGGCCACGCTCATAGCCGGAATTTTGCAGTGCATGCTGTTGGCACATGGTCTGCACACCCTCACCCTGACAGTCTTGCCCAGTTTGTCCACCACGCCAACCCAGGCGCAGGGATCCGTGTCACTGTTGTTCGACACCTCGACAAACTCTCCGACCTGCATCAGGCACGAAAAGTCAGGGGTCAGAGAGAACCGACGTGGCCAGGATGCGAGCCCCCTCCCAGCTCAGGCATCAACTCACCTCTAGCGGCTGAGACTCTTCTCCGAAGTTGATGGGAACGTCAAAGGGAAAGATGTTATCAGGATCAACCTTCTCCCTGCGCGCACGAGAAGCAGCGATGCAAAGTCAGCACAACGACAAGCGGGTGGTCGTGCTCAAGCTCTGTCCGAAGCAGCCAGACCAGCAAGTTAGCCGTTTCAGGTAGATTCAGGTCTCACCTTTCACCATTGTCATACTCCACCTCCAGGAAGTTCTCACCCTTGCTCAGAACAGTGGCCGGCCTGCACAACAACAGACAGCAGCAGCAGTGGCTGTCAGTGGACGGGGTTCAACGCTGATTGGCCTCATGGAGAGCACGAAGGTGTTTTTATAACTGATCGAGTGTGCACCGAAAGGAGATGGGCCAGTTCACATGGGTCGAACAAGCACAAGTACAAAATGCCAGTCCGCGCTCAACTCACCAATAGGCACCAGAGTATCCAGTCCTGCAACCATCAAATATACAGGGTCAGTTGCAGCCATGTGCCGGGCCAACAGCGACAACCGACCCCCAGAGGACTCGCTCCCTGCACCTACCTGTCCTTGTCCTTCGTTGGGGGCCACCAGACCCTGACCTTGTCCACAGCCTGCAAAACGTAGCGTCGGTGTGAGCGCAAGACGTCGAGCACGCGCGTTTCAGTGCCGGAAGGTGGAGTTCAACTGGGATCTGTTCTGCCCTCACCTTGTCCCTGCTCTTTCTCCTGCCAGACATGACAGTTTTTGCCTAAGTTTTCCGGGTAAATTGCCTGGATGCAGTGAGATATCTTTACAGGCTCTGCACCAGCTCCAGAATGAGCTCGTGGACAAAGTATATTGAACACGTACAATTGAAAGCAACAACCAAATTCAGCAGTCGGTAACAGGCAGCGTGCACGCCAGGGGACGGTGTCAGCTGCATTGTTCTTACCACACTAACACCGCGGTTTAGGTCTCGCGCTGCAGGTGAACCACGCTAACGCAGCAAAGGTGCTTTGATAACGACCGCAAATCCCGTGATTTTTTGCCTTTCAGCTATGATACGGTCGCGCATATTGTCTTGTTGAGCTACGCTGATTAACAGTAGGTCCCTCTGAGTCATCTGTGGTCTGGCAACCCTCCCAGGCCACACCCGATGTGTGCCAGCGACCCTCAGCGTGTCACTGCATCAGACGATGTATGGGATGATGGCAGTGACCACGAAGCACCTGGTGGGACAGCAGGTTCTCCTGTGCACAACACTCAGTTAGACAGGGAGTGGGAAGCCAGGAAGCAGCAGTTCTACAATGTAAGTGTGTGGTGTGGAGCTGCCAGGGTGGCAGTGTTCATGCGCTCAGAGCTTTGGTCGTTTGTTTGCCCAAATCGAACGCATCAAGCCACCATGCACTACATGGTTGCCTGGGCTCACACACACCCCCACCCCACCCCACCCCACCACCACAACACACCTGGTTGTTTCTGCAGACTGGTTTTAGGGAGGGGCTTGAGGAAGGGAAGGAAGTCACACTTCAGCAGGGCTTCAATGCTGGTAAGCACTCCCACAAGGCAAATGTTACATGCAAGCAGGTGGTGGTGACATTGGGCAGCTGTTCCTGCAAAGCACCTACCTTGCAGCTGTTCTGCATGGGCTTGCCATGTCTGCATGCATGTGCCTTCTGCTGTTTAGAACAACTTGTCGAACCCACAAGTCTTGTTGGCATTCGGCAATGTCAATGCTACAGGTTTTGCGGAGGGTTCTCAAGCAGGCTATGAGTTTGGTTTGGTCAAGAGCACACTGCAGGTGCTGGCAGCGCATTTAGCAGAAGATGACAGCAGGCTAGCAAAGGTAGGGCAGGATTGTGCTTGCTGGTGTGAAACCATATGCGGATTGAGGTGCTGTACACAATACTAGTGAGCCATGGCCATTGACCTTGCGCAAACATTGGTGTGTTTTGCAACAACACTGCAGCAGCGTTTCCACTGGATGCTGGAGCCAGGAAGGCTGATG